>CM065925.1:21431021-21481021 GCA_033439105.1 Magallana nippona
TGTATTTCAAAATTAATTGTGTCAGAAGAATTTAACTTTGTCTACATATGTTACCTATTTATATGCAATACATTATAGGTCAGAGTATCTGAGATTTTAACGATCGAGATTTATTGATTGGAGATCTGGATTAAAACCGTCCAAGCTGTTTCCTTTAAAGGAAGTTATAACCTGAAAACAGGAAAACCTCTGAACAGGACAGTCTGACCAAATGATATTTGAATGCCGGTAGGCTGACATAAAGGCTAGTGATGTGCTTATCCCTGTTAAATAATTTTTTTGATATGCTTAGGACCGGTAAATAATTTCTGGGATATGCAAAGCCTTATTAAATGAATAATTTCTATTTAAATTACAATGTATTTGTGTCTTTATGTGCACTGTATTTCGATATAAACTAACTGTTACTGTTTTACTTAAACTTAATTTTTTTGCAGTTGTGTGTTATTTTTTGTGATGACTTAGATATGGTAGGTGGAGAAGATCCTTGTATCCTGTCATACATGTATAATGCATGTGTAGTAGGAAAGGAGGGATGAGCATATAGATACAATGAAAATATAAGGCCGGACTGGAAATCAAACCTGGGACCCAGTAACTCTAGTCAGGTGCTCTACCACTGAGATACCCAGGTTGATATCCACAGTCCATATATCCCCAATTTCTACACATATGTTCGTCTGATTTGTTGTTATGATGATCAGCCTTCATCAGTGAGAAATGCCCCCCAAAATATTATGAAGTATATGTGTACAATGTTCTAAGATGCATTTGTCACTTGTTTATTATTAAAAGTTTGAAAAATGATCAGTTTTGTTTTGGTATTTTGGGGTTTTTTTTGTGACCACCCAATGGCCATGTTGCATAAAAAAATTTGTAAAACAACTAATAAAAAAAATGGCCTTAACTGATAAACTTACTTCTTCCCTTCGATTTCTGGTAGTAAGCCCTCTAATATGGCTGCCAGTCCGGTTGCCCCTGCACCTTCCACGATGGCCTTTTCCAGTTCAACCAATCGCAGAATGGCCAAAGCTATGTACTCTTCCCTAAATAAGAACAATATTGATGAATACTTGATGATATTAAGATCACAAGCTGGACTTTTGTCCAGAAGTAAGGTACAAATAATTGAATTCATCTGCATTCATTTTTTAGATATACATTTCATCATCAAACTCATTCTAATTGTATCAAGAGTTATAGCATTTTATCAAACAGTGAAATCCTGATAAATGTATCATTTTTTTGTTCCAAGAACCAATTCATTTCAGCTGTCGGTAAATAAGGAGCATGTAATATTTTCAGTACTTTCAGTACTGTGATTAAGAGGTTTATTCAGTCAAAAGGATGTTGGTGTTACACCAATACTTACTTTACAACAACCATTTTATCAATAAGATCCTTTGCTGTTACAAATGCATTCACTCCCACTGTTGGCACAGCCAAACCTGAAAAAACAACCCACAAATACATTTATTAGTACCGGTATATGTTTCATGAATTGAATACAGCTCTGTTGATAGGAAGAACTGTGTTACTCTTTCAAATATTGGAGATATAGCCTCACCATCAGCAATTGTAGAAGACACCTCAGTGCGGACCGGCTTTCCAGCTTTCAAGGCTTCAGAAAAACTGGCACACCTCTCTGATTCAACACCCTGAAAACAGACAAATTCATATTAAAGAGGCTTGGTGGTCAACAAATTAACCATCAAATTTGCTTTAAACTTTCAAATATGATATTCTAGGCCATAAACTACCTGGTATTATTTAGTGAAGAAAAAATTCAAAAATGTTAGCTTTAAAATTTGAACATTTACCTATATCTTAATTTAATACAGATCTATAGATAAAGGAGATCAATACAGTCTAAGAATGGCAACGGCCATCCAGCCCTCTTAAAACTTGTCTAAAATTAAAATATTTTCATATTTAAAGATGTTAATTAACACTGATGATCTCTCATTAACTTGTTTACCTTTGATAGTGTCAGGAATATTTTGTGCAATATTAATGCATTCATTTGATTGATGTATGTATGAAAATTCAAAATGGTGAAATGTAAGACTAGCTAAAAGTGCAAGTCATGTAACATATATTTCTTAAAGTGAAACCAAGGTGAAAGTGAAACCAAGGTGAAAGTGTCAGGTCAGGAGATAACACAACAAATATTTTTATACATGCACACCCCTAATCTTAACATCATGTCAACAAAGCACCTCACACAAACTCACAATGATTTTTACAGAAGGTTTCAGGTTTTTGATGGCTAGTGCTGCTCCTGCAATTAGTCCTCCCCCTCCCACAGGAATGACCACCGCATCGACATCGGGCACCTGTTCGATGATCTCTAATCCCATAGTGCCTTGTCCCGCCAGGATGTGTGGGTGGTCGTATCTAGGAAGACAATCAAACATTGAGAATTGTTACATTTACCAAAACTTATAAGCTTAATAATTCATTTTTTCTTGAAAAAGCAAAGAAAACTCCTACCCATTAATGTAAATGCACCCATTTTCTTTACCCAAATTCTGTGCATGAACCTTTGACTGAAATAGATATCAACATATACATGTAAATACATGTACAGCAAATATTGGTCAAATTTTTCATGCAATCGTTCATCAAGTTCCCTCATAATTTGTCACAAAATAAATGTACCGGTACATCTGTTAAATACAAAACTCAGTAAAAATTAAAGCCTCTTTGTAGTTAAGTTCACAATACATTTATATTATACATGTAGTACAGCAGTACCTGTATATTTTAAAATCTACATTATAACAAAATTTCACTAACCTCTGATATATCATTGCCCTGGATAATGACATTTGCCCCGTAGCTCCTGCATGCCTGGACTTTCATCATGGGCGCTATGAGTGGCATCACCACTGTAACAGGAATGCCCAGACACTGTCCATGGTAAGACAGGGCCAGCGCATGGTTACCAGCACTAGCTGCTATTACCCCGACTGCCTTCTGTTCCTGTGAGTGAAGAACACAATCATTCAAAGCACAAACACAACTCAATTAAAGAACTCAATCATATATTTAACATTAGAATCATTCTTTTTATCTGGAAGAACTTTTATTGCATAAGTTTTCAAAAGATTCCATTTTTTAAAAACCTTATCATTATGACCTTTAAGCATTATAATACATTTGCACATACACAATTTCAAATTTTTAATTACAGTCATCAATCTAATAGGAACGTTTTATGATTCAATTAGCTAGTCATCATAACTAGCTGGCCAAGGTGATGATCCCCTCAAAACGCAACTTCTTAGGCCTTTCCTGCAGAGCTCCTAAAAACATGTTAAATGTATTAACATCACCTGATGTTTGAATTTTATACAAAATGGAGTTATTTCCCACCAATATGAATATCGGCTAGGCAACCTTTAATATATCTATTCTATATGGTTGCTTTTCCCCTGGTTGGAGAGGCAAGAGAAGTTGCAATTGGATCCACTCCTCTCCTCAAAAGAAGAGCAGATTGTCTCCCTTGGCTAGCTGTTTACTTTGAAAGAGGATTTAACTCTTATGCCTAGGTCACAATTAAGCCGATGGTTGGGCAAACAAACTTTCCTCGTATCGTCGGCTGATAAACATGATCGCCCAAAACAGGTAATGGACGACACAGAGCAGTCAAGTTAATTCCTAGGAACACCAATATCTTTAAAAGTTTGAATATTTATTAGTCGGTAAATTGTCGCTCAATCATCGATCATTGAGCCATAATTTAACTTTTATGGTGGACCAATTACATAAATAATTTTGCAATTGATGAATATTCCTTTGTAACCACATTGGTATTGCTTTAATTTATTGACGAAAAAAGTCTGAAGCATGGCATCGTCTGCCTGGCCGCTGCTTATCCAACGATGGACAGCAGATGTTCAACATAATCCGTATTTGGTCGGTCGTCCATCAGCTAATTTTTCAAATTGCCTGATCGTCCAATCAACCCTGCGTCGATTTTCTGACTTCAATCGGTGTCTACCGACCGACATTTAAGAAAATTCCACATGCTTGAATGTCGATTGACCAACGACAGACATAAACTATCTGCTGATGGTCAGACGATGATAGAGGGTTGCTCAAAGGAATATTCAACGACTGTTTCAACTGAAGAAATTGGCCATCGACTCAGAAAAAATTATAACTTGGCCCAACGGACACAAAATTGGTCGGCTGACGAAAAAAGAGGTCGATATTGGCCATGACAATGGCTGATGAATTGCCGACTGTCGCCCGAATAATCCCATTTTTGCCTCAAAAACCATTGGTCATTTTTGGAAATGTGACTGGGGTTATAGCAAAGCGAAAAATGATAATCAAATTTCCAACTTCTAATTAGAATGACCTTGACTTTTGCTTGTGAGTTTATACAGATCAAGGACGAAGCTCATGGTCTGGTGAAAAAAAAATGATTGAAGAAGAGAGCATTATAAAGTCAAAACTTAACACCAAAATCAGATCAAAACTATATATAGATTAGTAATTAACCATGATTCTAGGACAAGAGTAACCATGATTCAAGGACAAGATGATAATAGCTTGTTATTGCTTGTATCATCTTGTCCTTGATTTATGGTTACTGGTCTATATATGATTATGATCTGATTCTTATATAAATTCTTACTCAGTGATGCTTTTTTCTCCTCTTACACATTAGGATACACCATGTGACCAAGAAATTTCTGTTTGGTTGCATTTGGCCCAATATAGATTTTCTTAAATAAATGGAAAATGCTGAGGACTGACCAATTTATCTACTGTTCAATACACAAACAAGAGCATTGCCTTTGCCACAGGAAATACTTTTCTAATCCACAGTAATTATATGTTGCAATATTCACTCACACAAAGTTGGATTCCCTGTCACCACAATATACTTTAAAATTTTGTTACATCAATAAATTCATCTGTTAAAGTTGCAATTGTCCTGTTTTAAAGGCAAGTTTGTCCCTTGAATAAAACTCAAATACAGATCATAAAGAAAAGAATCTGGTGCATAAAACTATATAACTGTACATCATAATAAAGTTTGTACATGTCACACCAATCTGATTAAAATCAGATCTTTGATCTGCTCCGACAATTTTGATGTCGCTACACAAAGACATCGAATTTGTCGGAGCAGATCAGATTGATGTCACACAAGCCTGTAAGATCAGAGTGTAAAAGGGGGTGAATATACATTTAATGAGGAGAATGTTAATCAAATTGCTTTAATTGAAATCAATGGAATATCTGGGATATGATTACCATATGAAAACTAAAGAAAACAAGAGACCCATGGGCCACATCGCTCACCTGAGCAACAATAGACAAATTACAGATTTTCTGCCCGATCAGTTTCTGAGAAGAAGATTTTAAAAATTTTTCTCTATATATTCCTATGTAAAAATTTTACACCCCATTGTGGCCCCACCCTACCCCGGAGATCATGATTTGAACAAACTTAAATCTACATTACCTAAGGATGCTTCCACACAAGTTTCAGCTTTTCTGGCCAAATGGTTTTTTGAAAAATACAGAGGGTTCCACTTAATCTGATAGCGGTTAATCGAATAATTCGGTTAATCTGATATAATATCAAAACACCGAACCATTTCTTATATATCCCTTTATATTTTTTCCTGATAATCTGATAGGCAAAAATGTCATTTTCGGTTAATCTGATAGGATTGTGACCATGTAGTAGTGATTTCCCACCCTCTTACACCTGTATATTCCTTTGTTTAATTGGTTGACACCCCTCTTGTGTACACAATAACTCTTTACAGGGCATTAGTTACACTGCAACGCACATGGGTGGATCCCTTCTTCGTAAGATAAAAGCTACCAACATCGATAGTTGTTCCGGATGACCGCACACAGGACTGACCTTACCTGTGTACACATTTTATTGTTTATTTACCAATTGCATGTGTTAATTTCATGCAGGGCTTGCACCATTAAGAATTAATTTTCTGAATCAAAAGTGACTGGCTTTGGAACATGTGACATGGAGGAAATTCTGATTACTTTCAATTTTACATCGGTGTAGAAAACTTAATAAATAATAATCAAATAATTTTTTTATCATGCATAATTAATTTTTTAAGAGCATTTTATATAACAGAAAAAGATTTAATATAAATTGTACAGGTGAAAAGAGGGACTGTTCAGACAATTAGCCATTTCCTCCTATTACTTCCTGTCAAAATGGCGGCCACTTTGAAACCATCGTAATAAAGAGAAACATTTTCTTATGAGCATTTACAAACCAAATAAAGACTAAAATGCTATTTCATTGCTAATGCAAGGTAAATTATTTCATTTCAAACTATTGACATACAGATTTTATCTTTTCATTGATAAATTATGTCTTGAAACAAGTTATATTTTATTCTATACCAAAATCAAAGACCACAAAAACGCTAAATCGGTTAATCTAATAATCGGTTAATCTGATAATTTTTCTCTGACAAATTGTCTATCAGATTAAGCGGAACCCTCTGTACTAACAAATTTTCAATTATTCTTAATTATCTCCCCTTGAAAGAAGGCATGGTCCTTTATTTTAACAAACTTGAATCCCCTAAGGTTGCTTTGTGCCAAGTTTGGTTGAAATCGGCCAAGTGGTTCTGGAGAAGAAGTCGAAAATGTAAAAAGTTTACGGACAGACAGACAGACGGACAGGCAGACAGATGGATGCCGGACAAAAAGTGATCAGAAAAGCTCATTTGAGCTTTCAGCTCAGGTGAGCTAAAAACCCAACAAAATTCTATATATATTTGTTTGATGTTATCTTACCTCTGGTAATTGACTCAAAGCGTATCTTGCCCCTCTTTCTTTGAAACTAGCAAATGGAAAAAGAAAAAGTTCAATTTACATCTAATTGAAATTGATATATTTTATTAAACTTGGGTTTTTTTGCATCTCATTGAGGTTAAAAATAAAGAAATTCAATAAAATCATCTTTAACGAATTGTTAACAGAAACAAATATTCTACCGGTATATAAAATTTCATGTATTTACATGTTTAAATATGAAAATTCATATCAATTATCGGTATATATTTCTATAGTTTTAAATTAAACACAATGTTTTACCTTCCAGTAAACTGCAAGAATTCCTTTTTGAAATAGATATTCATGTCCAGCATGGAAGACATTCTGGATTTCTGTCACAACAAATAGAAAAACTCATTTATTTACTTGTAAATTAATGACAATTGGTAACGTCTAGTGTTACTGTGTATGCTAACATCTCTGAGGTTGTTTAAAGGCATCTTGATCTCAATAACAATTGTTTTTTCTTTAAAGAAAATAGAAAATTTCAATAATAATAACTGAGACCTTACTCCCTGGGCATGTACTATTTGATAAAATGTAGGAGGGTTTACAACCCCTTATTTTGTATGCTGAAGCGAAAGGGAAGGTATAGTTTTAAATCTGAACTGATTTACTTGAATAACTACTATTCAATAAAAATGATAGGTACCAAAAATGATAAGTATATGAGTGTATAAAAATAAAACTCATTTTGAGATTCATTTTTTTTAAAATGAGGCAATAAAGAATGCCCAGTGTTTACATTAACACAGTATAATTTCATAGGAGGAAAAACAACTACTTGTACGATGCAAAGGATTACTGATGGAGACTCGTCAATAAGATATTGTATAACAACATCCTATTTTGTCTACAAATATAGCATCTGTATGGTCACCAATCGACTTACAATACATGGACTGTGGTGAATCCCATCTTTAATTTTATAAGCAGCTGCACTAACATCCTGAAATGTGACTTTCTTTGGATTGTCTGGATCACAAAATGGGTCTTTAATGACTTCGTTCCCTGCTCCATTACAGGCAGGGGGGCCTATGCAGGGGCTGGGTGTGGGGGAGGGTTCATCCTTGACCTTTTTACCCCTTGGTGCTGCCCCAGTTCCCTCAGATCGCCGTTTCTAAATATTGAAAAACATGTATCTATCATACAAATTCATATCAAGTTCAGAGAAAATTTGTTTTATCCTTGTGAAAGGAAATTCTAATATGTCTCACAGAAGCATACATGTATTTGACATTTAATATTTATCAATCATCTTGACTCTACAGTTCATGTAATATTCACCTCAGAGGTCTTTATTTTGCTTTGTTAACAAAATTATACATGCATGTACAGCTAGGCATTAGGTATGTAATATTTGTGAAAAGAAGACAGTTATAAACAAATCTAACAAGGTGCTCATTCCCATCTTTATTAAAGCTGCATGGTCTGATTTTTTCGGCTATTACAGTATCAAATAATTTTCCATACAAACCAATTATCTTAGAAAGTTATAGATTTTCGCCTATTTACACCAGCAGAATCGGTCTCCTTTCAAAGTTAGTACGGTAATATTCACAGAAAATAAAAATAATTTCTATATGGGCATACGAAAAAAAACAAACTAAATGCATCATGGGAATGTTTAGAAAAGGGAACTGTTTGACTTCGTTCCCTGAATGTTCGGGTTTATTAAACCTGCATGTTATGCATCGATTGTAAACAAAACAAACTTCAGAAATAATAGTTAACAAAATATACACAGCTTTATTTTTGATTTGCCAAAACATTATGACCTTTATTAAAAGTGATGTCAAAGTCGTAATACAGTCATCCCCACCTCAACGTCAGGGGCAAATTCTAATATGAAGCGAAATAACACGATACCCTTTTAATGTCGTTCGTTTTGTGGATAAATTTTGTACATCATTTTTTCATTGAAATATGGCTTAATTGAACGGGAAAACTACTGCAATGTCTATTATTATACACATACTTAGCATAACCATCGTTTAAAAGCATACACAAAATTTGATATAAAATCTGAGACCAAGCAGCTTTAAACATATTACAAACAAATCAAAAACAAAATTACCTCCCTATATTAAACCAACCAAGGAGTATTCTATGATAAAATAAAGTGCTAATTAATTAAATAAATATGAATAGCAGAAGATACTAATAAGAATAATCAAAGGATAAAAATCAATAAATATACAAAACCTGAATTATACAAAATATTTTCACAAGACCATGCATAAACTTGCAAGATACATACATATATAATAATCAGCGTGGTTGATTGAGACCTAAAATTCAGGAATTTCTAGGATCTTTGCCTACCCCCTATCAGGACCCCAGCTATAGGTTCAAAAAGCCCCCCCCCCCCCCCCCAAACCCCCACCCTCGACCCCTTGCCTTTAAGGCATACAAATTAAACTAAGGTTATAGGTATGCCACAATCGAGAATTGGTACTTGTTAACACTATGGCTCAAAATTAGCAGTTGTTAACACTATGGCTCAGAATTAGCAGTCTGATTTATATTTTTTTCCAAGTCAAACATGCTGGAATTTGTGTCATTGTAACACATATTAAATTATAAAGATAAATGATTTTTTTGCATACAATTTACAAATGATATAATTGTCTCTTTAATTTGATGATGAAGTAATTAAAACAATAAGCAATCGTAAAATTGAATGAATTGGGGAATGGTATAATACTCCATTAAGATCCGCCAACAATATGCTAGTACCAAACTGGATCAATGTGGTAAACACCTGTGTTGATCAATGCCAAAGCAGATAAAAAAAATCCATGATCATCTTTAGAATAACAACAATGTTCTTTCATTCTCTATTCGTCGTGACACTGTTTAAATGTGTATAAATTATTGAAAATTATTAAAAACTTACGGACATCGCTTCTCCTTGAGGCCTTGACCTGAAATAACACAGAGGTCGCAACTCCTCTGGTTTCTTCCACACTCGATCAGGTGTTCGAGAAATTCCGAATGCACGAGGGTGTACATGGCTTGACCAATGAAATTTGAGAAGAAACAATTTTCAGGACGACGACACCGATGTGTATTCCACCAGGCATCAGAGAATTCTTCGTTATATGAGCTGGGTTGTTTTTGAAATAATTTTTTTCTCCGATTTTCTTTTGTTTTATTTAAGGACCAGTCAATATAAACAGTAATCATCAGACATGCAGCTAATATAAATTCGCACGCAATTAATGTTACAATAAATATTTACAAAATATTAAAGAAGACGAATATAAAATTTTAATGATCATTTTGTCATGTTCTCTCGAGAAAATGCTGAGCAGGAATTAAGGTCTAGATCGGTCTAGTAAATGAAAGGTGCGGCGCACACAGGATTATACATTCTTTCAATGATTCTTGATAACAATAGCTTTATCTGATATGGTGTATCGGGGCTTAAATTTTTGGTAAAAACAATGAAAAATCATGTTTTAAATATTATTTTCTATGAATTATGAAGGAAATAAACAAAAAAAAAATCTCAAAGATTTGTCCATTTTTGACTATTGAAATATATAATTATCTAGAATGCCTACAGTCTCTCCAAAAACCGGCGGCATTTAAAAATTGAGACAAATTAAATAAATTTAAAAAATGGGCATATTTCTTTTAATTGTAGGAATTGCCAATGTCTTAACTGCAACTTTATGTAATTACATTTTTTAAAGGTTCGTATTTGCAAAGTTTGAAGTCGTTTTAATAGGTAGGGGTCATTACATTTTCTTGAATCGTAATAGGATAGAGAGTACGCTCATTTTTTTTTACAGACTTTTATACATACCCGGTAGTCTGTGTATGTTTGTCTATTGTTCTCCATTTAATAGTAGTTGTTTATTTATAAATATAAGCTTATAGTTTTTTGGTGTTTTTTTTTTCTTTTTCCACTTTTTTAGGCTTATATGTTAAAAGGGGACCAATAGACAAACATGCGCTCGTGGTTAAAAAGAAAAAAAACCCTGTTTCTTCTTTTGTTTAAATAATTATAAACAATATTATATATTATATATTATAATTCACCACGTGACTTCTAACCCCAGGGAGCTTTTGTGAATACTAAAATTCCGTCACGTGGCGTATAAGGTAGCACGCACTCTGCTGGGCGATATTGATTTCCATACCTTTTTCAGTTCCTATTGAGTGATGGTTTCAGATATCTTAAAACTTTAAGAGAATCTGATATTTAATTCAAAGCCGTCTTATTTTCATTATAATTGTATATTTTTGAGTGTATCTGGGTGGTTGGGATCTAACAGGTTATTTATATATTATTATATATACACGCACTCGAAATTATGTATACATGTGCTTGTTTGAAATTGTATCAATCATGCTTGTTATTTGTGGTGTCTGAAAGGCCCTAATTTGGAAATTCTCTCTCTCTCTCTCTCTCTCTCTCTCTCTCTCTCTCTCTCTCTCTCTCTCTCTCTCTCTCTCTCTCTCTCTCTCTCTCGTTGTTTTTTAGATATGGGAAAAAAATGTTTAAAAAAAAACCAACACAACAACAATACCATAATTACATACGACTGTTCCCTTTGCCAAATCGTGCAAACCAAGGCGCGCACCCCCCCCCCCCAATTATATCGTAAATCATTTCGTTTTCTTAAATTCTTAAGATAATCATTCAATTTATTTCATTATTTCATTCTCTAATATTTATTTTTCATTTTAACTCACTTTTTGAGTATACACAATCGTCAACACAAACTAACAAAAATTCAGCGGGGGTGAGGGGGGGGGGGGGGGTGTTATTAGCACGAGTAACGAGAATTTTAAGGATCCAATGAAACTATATTTAAAAAGATTCTATTTAATTAAATGTAGCCCATGTTATCTTTTCAAAACATATATAAGTGAGTTTAAAAAGAATAATACATATAGTATGTAAAGGTTAATTATACCCGCACTTTCTAAAGAAAGTTCGGGTATATTGTTGTTACCCTGTTCCGTCCGTCCGTCCGTCTGTCACGTTTTACTTTCTCAAACTGCTCTTACATCTTATAAACCAGCAAACTGAACTCTTGGAATATGATTTGGGGTGTCAAGTTGTTTTGTAAACAGGTTTCAAAAATTCTCTGGTAGTCCTGGGGGTCAAATAACTGGTAAAAAATGATGTTTTTTGACAAAAAACCTTCTTCCTCGAACTCCTTTTACATTTTCAACAGTAGACAAATCATCTCTTGGAATATGTTTTGGGGTGTCCTATAGATGCGCAATAAGGTTTCGGAAATTTCAATTTTGTCCTGGGGGTCATTAAATGGCTGAAAAATGACGTTTTTTTTTTTACAAAAAGTCTGGTTTCAAAAAACGTCAATTTCTTTTTGCAGTAGCCTAATGATCTAATAGGATATGCTTCGGGGTGTCATGTTGACGTGTAATCATGTTTCAGAATTTTTGTTTTTATCACGGGGGTCTGTGGGCATAAAAAAAATGACGTTTTTTTGCCAAAAAAATATGATTCCCAGAACTCCTCTTACAATTTATGCAGTAGCTATGTCATCTCTTGAGATATGATAGGGACTGTCCTATAGATGTGCAATAAGGTTTTAAAAATTTAAATTTCATCCAGGGAGTCAAACAGTAGCTGAAAATTGACGTTTATCACTCCTTAAAAAACCTACTTCCCAGAACTCCTCTCATGATTTAATGAATAGCCACATCATATCTTGGGGTATGATAGGGGCTGTCATATAGTCATGCAATAAGGTTTAAAAAATTTAAATTTCATCTAGGGAGTCAAATAGTAGCTGAAAATTGACGTTTATCACTCCTTAAAAAACCTACTTCCCAGAACTCCTCTCATGATTTAATGAATAGCCACATCATATCTTGGGGTATGATAGGGGCTGTCATATAGTCATGCAATAAGGTTTAAAAAATTTAAATTTCATCTAGGGAGTCAAATAGTAGCTGAAAATTGACGTTTATCACTCCTGAAAAAACCTACTTCCCAGAACTCCTCTCATGATTTAATGAATAGCCACATCATTTATAGGGATATAATAGGGGCTGAGCTATAGATATGCAATAAGGTTTTAGAAATATAAATTTGATTCTGAGGGTCAATGCTATCTGCAAAATGATGTTCCATCCCATAAAAAACCTAATTCCTGGACCTCCTCTTATCTCTTGTGATTGAAATAACGTACCATAAGATGCACCAGGAGGAAGAATATATATGCTTTAGGGGTGGGGATCACAAGCATTTTTTTTCACGTTATTTGATCATTTTTGATTTTGGGAGGGTGGGTGGGGTTAGGGTGACCCCCAGATGCCATGACCTACTAATACCACAAAAAGATTTGCCTTGACATGGTCATGGTTCAAGAAACAAAAATATATATGGATTAGGAGCGGGGATTTCGATGATTTTGAGGATATTTTAAAAATATTCGACTATTCATGTTTTCGGGGGGCAGGTGGGTGGGGAGATTCAGAGTCAGATTTTGGGAATTGCATTTTAATCTTAAAGATAAACAAAATGTTATATATAATTGTGGAAATTATAAAGTCAGTCAACAAAAACCTTGCTGTAAAAAAACAAGCACTGGGGTCATCATTGGGCTAGGGCTAGGAATTACACTACATATGAATAAGATAGGTTACTTGATTAGTTCTAACTCTGGAAAGTCACTGGGCATCTCAAAGGGGTTATAACCTATATACATGTACCAATTGATGTGCAATGACACAAGCAAGGAGCAAGAATGAATATGGTTTAGGGGTGGGGATCTCGACAATTATTAAAATGTATTATCATTCCCTATTTCAGAGGAGTGGGGTGGTGGTGGTTTAAAAGCAACTCGGGGGGGGGGGGGGGGGGCATGGGCATGAGCATGATTTAATTTTGTTTGTAATAATTATATAGACCATACTTTCTATGAGATGGAAAGTTTAGATTTTTTATTAATTTAAAATGCATATGCAAACAGTTCAAACTCAAATTGTACATAAAAGTAATATATTTATTATGGGATGTGATCTCATCATTTATGAAAATCATAATTTTTAAAAAGTACTGGAAATTGCATGTGGCCTTCTTTTTGACTAAAACTGGTACAAGAGAATGTTATTTAGAGGCAACACTTGGTGCGGGTATTACTGTCTAATGACAGCATCTAGTTAATATTTATTGCATAAGTAAAAAAAATTATTATCGTTAATTGAGAAAAGGTAAATAAATGCTTTACAAAACCATATATACAAATAAGATTTTGCCATTTTTCTGTGAAAGTTATTTACGACATTTTGGCATTGGTTTTACCGAAATACAATGTACAGTATTGCAAACTGTTAAACGGTTATTCGTGAAAGTAATACGTTCATTTGCAAAACTTTTCTCATTAAAGTTAAGTTATAAATCCGAAACTTATGTGTTTATTCGCTGTCCGATGAAACTTAAACTTAAAAAGTAAAAGGAAAAAGAAAAAAAATATTTGAATGGATGGATGGTTTTGCAGGGATAAAGGCTCTTCAACACAAGTATATACCTAGACATATGTATTCTTTTTAATAAAAGTAATTAAAGATCTCAATATGATTCCTGTTTTGCGGGAGAAGGGGCGATAGTTTAATTTACTATGTGATTAAATGAATAACTCTGGCATATGGCACTGAAATTCAAGGGGGTGGGAATCGGACATATTTGCTAGCCAAGGGTCCGAATCATTTTTCTCTATTGTCTCGTCTAATCTCATCTTGCCATCAATTAAAAAGATGAGAATAAACGAATCAGTTGATTCCTTCTTTAGCTGGTGAAGATTAGGGGGAGGCAGACACGCAGCATCAGGGGGTGCCCCCCTCCCCCCAACACTTTTTCTCGCAGCAAACATTTTTCTAAAATTTATATATAGAAAACTGAATAATAATGCCCCCCCCCCCTTCTTTGGGAGATCTGAAAAATAAGGAAACTAAGAGTGAATATAAAGTTTTAGGTAAAGGTCTCGTCTCCCCTGGATTAGGATTTTCATGATTATGTGCACTTGAACCTTATTTTTTTCCTTTGTCTACTTTTCAAGATTTTTTGGATGAGTCTGCCCACCCCCCCCCCCCCTTTCAAAAAACGATGCTACGTGCCTGAGGTGGGGGGGGGGGGGGGGGGAGGGGGCAATATGCCCTTTAAATCCGCGCACATATATGTAGTTTCTTTTGAAATAATTCATAAACGATGCATAAACGAATTAACAGCTGATGTGGTAGATAAATGAATTAAATTATAGAGGATTAAAAAAATTAATTAGAACTTTATGACGTATTATTATATTTTAGTAAAGTATAATAATATTAATTATTTTATAAAATCAGTGCCATGCAAAATATAATATATACGTCCCTGAGTCTACAAACAGATATAACTAAACTATGTTTTAAGTCATCAATCATAGTTGTACGAGAGATCATATGCAAAAAAAACCTTTTAAATGCGCTCGGATCTAACGTTAATTATTTTGAGTGTGTGCTTTGTATGGGCCTTGTGTTCAAGATTTTGTAACTAGATCTAATAATAATAATAATAAGTCTTAACTGATTTACATATACGTTACACAAAGAAAACTTAAAATTGGTTTTTATTAGCCCCTTCTAATCTAGAGGTTAGCTAATAAGGCCTTTACCTTTCAAAAAGGTATTACAAAGGTCACGTGACTAATTCATTTCCGGTCGAATGATGGCCGACTTCTTTAACTTTTGGAAGTTCTGTCAAAAGTTGTGAACTCTGTGTATGGTGATGCCGAGTTCGGTTTTAACTCTTGTTTAATGTGATTGAAATGGAAATACTCGATAATTATGGTGCTTGTGCTAAAAATTACAAGGCATTATCGTGATGTCCGCTTTGGAACGTCAGGAATTAGCATCAGCCAAGAAAATACCAAATCTCGAAGCAGTGGAACAAAAGGTATATAAGTGACTCTGACAGAATCTTTTGCAAAAAACATACAAAGAAAATTAACATATACGCTTACAAAAGATCAAATTGGTGCTAATATGAACTAAACTTCGAAACATACTTGAGATGTTTATGTTTTGGTGGCGGATCTTGAGTTCAGAGATCGCATTTAAATTTATATAAGAATGTAGGCCTTAATATTTGGATCCCACCTGCATATACGGAAAAAAGTAGTGAATGTTAGTTGACATATGGAAGTCATGATTAATCTTTAGTAAAGTGTCTTTGGTACTCGATTATTTTTATAGCTATAGAGAATGGGAGGGGCACTTAAGTATCCGTGAGACATTTATCAACCTTATGTACTGAACACCCTATCTACTTCAGTGTTGTATAAAACTCACCATCACTTACCTTAACATTTTTTTTTATGTGGAGTCACTTCAAAGATACACTTTTGTGTACTTGTTATAAATGACAGAATGTAAATGTCAGGGTCAAGATGACTTTTAAGATCTTCTAACATTTTGTTTATGATTTTATAAAGAAAGAAAAATGTTGGGTTTTTTTTTTAACAGAATGGTGTTCAGTGTTTAAAAGAAGTTCATTTGTAGCATAGATAAATTGTATTAAAATTTACAAACACTTTTAACCATTAGTACTGATACTTGGAAGGAATGATATTAAACAAGACTTTTAACAAGTGCTAAATCCTTTCTTTAATGAGTGATTTCCTGTATGTTTCTCGAGAACAAAATTTTTACAAATTCTCAAAAACAAATTCTTGATCAGTAATATATTTTTAAAAAGGGACTTGTATCTTATTTCTAATTTATTCACATTTCGTACCGCATTGAGAAAAACGCAGTGAAGTTTGTTGAATCTATGAAAGTGAATTTGCCTTAAGTGTTTCTAAAGGAACACTTAGCTAATTACTCACCTTTACTAAACCCATTGAAGGTGTTATTTATGACCGTATCCTTATTGTGGGCAAACAGACAATTTAGTCAAGTTCATAGACATGCAAATGTGACTTGTTCAATTTGACCAATCTGCTCATAATGGCCTAATAAACATACTAAGTATTGATTACATGTCAGGTTTACAGATGTTTACCTTTCAAATGATGTTTGTAGGAAATGCTGGGTTAATTTGATGTTGGTTATAGCAATGGAGAATGAGATATAGAGGTTCAGTGTGATTTTAATGAGCAGAGTGCTCTCTGAAGTTTCATAGCTGGCTGATCAGAGACGTAAGGGCTGACACATAGAGTGTGACTAGATGATTACTCTGATAACAGTGGTAAAAGGACCCACTTGCAGCATTGGCCACTCTGTGTGAAGTCCAAACACTACTTTACTGCCCCCAACAGTCCCCATATCTAAAAGTGATTGTGAAGTTGTTAGATTGATCATTAGTTTACAAGCTTAACTCGATGGACACATTTAAATGGACCTAGAGGGTAATGAATTTAATGACTGTTTTTATCAAGTGAAAATGATAAGAGAGGTTTAAATGTACATTTTAAAGTTGCTTAACAAGTTTTACCTTAAGGTAGTCATAAAAGTTTAAAAAGTTTACGTAAATGTGATTTTCTAACTCTCATAAAAGGAGGTTAAAAAAATATATTGCAGTGAACAGGTATGATTATGAATCAATTCGGAAAAGGTAATTCAGTGTGTAATGTGCATGCAGAGATTTTTTTAAAAAATGTACTTTTAGTGAAAATTAAAGTATCAAGTTTTAAGAAGTTTTAAGAATGATTTTTTACCTAGATGTTTTATTGTAAGTAACACTTTGAATTGAGCAGGGACCACAGAAGTGTGTTGTGCCTGTGGGACCCAGAGATAGCCCATCTTGTCCCACCTCATCACAACAGAAGATGACCAAAAGCATGTCCTTGACAAATCTCAACAATAACCAGAAAGCCAGCGCTGGCCCTGTGGACCAAGATGATATATTGGCTCTCACTCAGCAAGTCAAGCTGTTCTCCGATGGCCTGTCTCACCTCAAAACCGTCTTTACAGATTTCTCAGGTAAGGTACCGTAAGGTAAATTGGGTCAATTAAGCTTTAGGAACATATGGTTATTTTAAATTGATCTCTCAAGAAGGAAGTTGAAAAAAAAATTGGCAACTTGAAATTTTACAGGGATTTAATTTTTTTATGGCTTTATGAAAAGATTTTAAACTGAAAAATCATAAGTTTTCGAAATTTATTTTTTAAAATTTTGATGATTTTGTTTTTTATCAACCAACAAAATCAATACACGTACATTGTATTTATTTGCAACAAAATTGCATGATAAAATTATAAAATAGGTAAATATTTACCTATGTTCTCCATAAATTACTTCAAAATACCAATGTTTCGGAGAAATGGTAGACATGACGGAACTTAAGAGACCTTGAATTATTTAGCTCTGTAAGGCTGTAAAAGAGACCGGTCTGTAAATCAAATTCAAAAAAAAAAACCTCATTGAAAACAAGATGCTTCCTTATTGAGAGGAATCATCGAGTTTGACAGAAAACAAAAAGTATAAGTAATTGTATACCATTAAAGAGATTTAAGTTTGAAAATAAATGAGAAATTGAAGTTGAGGTCAAGTATGAGAATAGATGTCATCTGATTTAGGTCACTTTAAATGGTGTGTAACTTGAAAGATGTTAATAGATGGTTACTTGATGCTTCTCCTTTTGTGTTTATGGCTTGTTAATGTTAAATGATTATAAAGTGTTTAAGTTGACTTCTAAAGGTTTCACATGAAAAGCCACAAAGCTGGTAAATGCAAACAAGGTGTACAATTGTATTGAATGTCACCGAACATGATCTCCTATAGAAACCCAGAGGAATCGGACACATTAACGATACTTATGGTATATTAACATGACAAAATATAAAATGTAATTGCATAGGCTTTTTTGTAATAGTCTTGAATTTTGATTTTTGGACAAAAAGCTGTTTGCTCTGGCTGGTGAAGTTGTGTATGTATAAAAAGAAAATAATGAGAGTTACACAAGGTTTGAAAATTTACATAGCTAAAGCCCTGTAATCATGAAATACAAGTGAAGGGGAGAAAAAAAAGTAGATAAAAACTATTGATAAACTATTTTTATCTGCAAACCATCTGTACAAAAATTCGAGGTGACTTTGTTTTTCTTCAAGTTTCGGTTGAGAAGCATACATGTTACGTTGAACAAATACAATTGTGTGATTGATTGAACTAGAGGAATAACAGAGAAACATTGGGAAAACAAAATCCCCGAGCAAATTGCAGTGTTATTGCTTGTTATCTGGAATCGTGTTTTACCTGCTCATGTGACGCATTGGATCCTTAAAAGTTCTCACCTTTGATAGTGACGAGATGGATGGGCCTTTTTTTCATTGCAGGATCTGGGGAGGATCTACGGATCATGTCCCACTCCCGGCTTGGAGAGGTTCTTGCCATTTTGAAGAATATTCTTCATAAATATCCTGCATTGCAGTCCTCGGAACTCTTCTCGGCTTCTGCAGGTCTTATCAGCAAAATTAAAAGTATGCGTCTTGTATTTAGGGTTAAGTTTTTCTTGTTAAATTAAAAAAAAAAATATGAATAGAACTACAGTCATATTGAAAAGATCATGTTTTGAATTGAGAGAAAAAAATAATGAAAAGTTAAAATGTAATACAGTTATGTTTGAAGTATTTTATTTTGAATTTAAAAGGGAAAAACAAGAGAATTATGATGCAAGTTTTAATTTTTTCTTTTATTGTAGCCCATGATTACGGTCTATCCCCAGCCTCTTTAGCTGATCATAATTTTTGTGAAGCAATTGACCAACTGGCTCTGGCTTTCAGCAGCAGGTGGGTTGATTAAGCAGCTGTGAAACTGTACATTTTTATAAATACAAGATCATTGAATTAATGTGTAGAAATATGGAAAGTCACTCCATCGTACTTTGAAATCGGGTTGCATGCTCTGATAACTGTTACAGTGTGTCGGAGTATCTGATGGGGGACCTAGGGAACATAACTCTGACAAAAGAGGGGAAAGTGGACAAAACCAAGGTAAGAGACTTGTTCTTTCATAGTGTGTGGGTGTGAGGAAAGGGGAAGGGGGAGAGAAAATAAAGTTGTCTCAAGAATACACACTCAATTGGTATAATAAATTGGTGTTTATATAGACAATAGCTTGTGTAGCATGTAACAAGATGCTATCCTGAGTATATCAATAGATCCACTTACTCTTCATCAGTTGAACTGTTCAATCAAGATCTATTTACATCCTTGGAGAATTGACTGCTTCATCAGCTTCTGATCAAAAACTGTATATTTAAAGAAAAGAGATAGTAGCTTGTTGTAAAGACTGTCAAATTGTTCTCTTTTTCTTTCTTTTTGATTCTCAGTCTTACGGAGACCTTTTGAAATTGGAGAAGAATGCTGGATTGTGTGCTGCAGATCCAGCCACTCAAGACAGTAAGTAACTCTGTAAAGCAGGAACAAATCTGATACTCTGAAGCTTCTTGACAGCTACACAAAGGCTCCTGTCGTATGCAGGAATAATTGAACATGCACTGCGTTCATATTGAGTGTTTTATTCAGAAATCGGGCAACTGTCGCAATCAAAGGACCTATTAAATAAAGTCCCTAGAGGTAGAGGTGACCTTTTCATTAAGTGAAATGTAATGATAAGGCAAGTTTTACTTTGTATGTAATTGTGATAGTGGCATGTTAGCTAATGAATCCATTGTCTGCTTCATCTATCATCAAAAGTGCTGGCTGATGCAAAAGCAATTTAACAGGGAAGTACTCCATCACGAAAAAGCTGCAGCTATTCTCATCCTGCAGACTTTTAAAAATGTCTTTGCTGAGAGGGAGGGAAAAAGTATTCTGCTTGCAAACTTGTTGAAGTGTTTAACACAGAAAAAAACTGGATACTGTATATACTCATGGTACATGCAGGAGTGAATTTTCTTTTGGTATCTTACAGCAATGAATCCCGAAGAGATTGATTCCATTTTGCTAAGATTGCAAGCTGGGGTGGACTTAGCCATGCAAAGGGCCAAGGCGTGGTCCAAGTACATGAAGGAGATCACTACTTATATAGAGAAAAAGACACAGCTAGGTAAGTAGAGTGCATTGAACAAAACATGGATAGTGAAGAGTAACTGTGTAAGGTATTTCATTTCATTTTTTTAAATGAATATTTTTAAAGTCATGCATTGCTATTCAAGTCAGTTTTTAACTTCTGTGTGTGATATTGGCTGCTGTCATTATATGATGTTTCCCGGCTTGTAGTATTGATGTGTCAAAAGAACTTGTTCCAATTCCAGTATTGGGATAATGCAATTTATGTTTTTGATTTGAATTGATTTTCAGAGGCTGATTACACCAAGAATGTCCTCAGACTAGCAAACAATATGCTCCCTGTCCTTTCAGAGGAGGTAATTATAGACCAGTCTTTCTATTGAAAGCATGATTGAAAATAAAACATAGAATTACTGTAGTTTGTAACGTGACCTTGAGGATGTTGAGGAAACTCAAAACTTTATGGATGCTTTGTTTCTATTTTATTACATGTATTTTTTCCAGGATTTTTTGCCTCTGCAGTCTGTGTTTTGTACAGTGATCTCACAAGTAAGCTCAAATCAATGAAACATAGATAGATAAATAAATCATATTTTTCAAAA
Organism: Magallana nippona; assembly: GCA_033439105.1. Classification (NCBI taxonomy): domain Eukaryota; kingdom Metazoa; phylum Mollusca; class Bivalvia; order Ostreida; family Ostreidae; genus Magallana; species Magallana nippona. The sequence goes on from CM065925.1 coordinate 21,452,450, forward strand.
AGCCATTTAAAAAAAAACTTCAAGACTCTTCAAAACTGAATCTATTTTCTCTAATTATGAAATGAAAGTCAAGTTTCTTTTTAATCAAATACATGCAAGTGTTTAGGTTTATGCATTTTATGAGAGAGAAAAAAGATTTAAACCTATTTTGACACCAAAGTTTGGGGTTTGGGGTTTCAAATGAATTTCATTGAGCATGAACAATCCTTTTTAACGTGTACAACTGTTTGAATTTGTAGGATATTGAGTATGCTTCTACATGTCAAGCCACACAGACACTGATACAGTCCACCAAGTTTGTGGAGGTAGGTGACACTACAACCATAATGATCATGCACAGATATAGAATTTGTTTTTCCAGGGGGAACAACTTTAACATCCCCTCCCCATTTCCCTTCAAAATGGATCTAGATGAATTGGAACTATGTACTTTAAGATACAAGTTGTTACAGTAGCTAGCTTCGGGAGAAGGAAGTAAAAGCAATTGAGAGCCTTCCGGGTTTAGTATGTTTCTACCAGCTCTAAAGCTACTCGAGATATTTTTCATTTAACTTGAAGAATCAAGAGCCCTTTAATTTTGTTTAAGAGTTCCATTCTATTGGGGTTTTTTTTATGTAGAGTATCTCTCCTTTGTTGGTATTGTTTTGTTATGTAGAGTATTTTTCCTTTGTTGGTATTGTTTTGTTAGCTCACCTCAGCTGAAAGCTCAAGTGAGCTTTTCTGATCACATTTTGTCTGTCATCCATCTGTCTGTCTGTCTGTCTGTCCGGCTGTCTGTAAACTTTTCACATTTTCAACAACTTCTCCAGAACTACTGGGCCAATTTCAACCGAACTTGGCACAAAGCACCCTTAGGCAAAGGCGATTCAAAGTTGTGAAAATTAAGGACCCAGCCCTTTTACAAGGGGAGATAATTAGGAATTATTAAAAAAAATTGAGAATTTTTCAAAAATCTCCTCAAGAATATATTGCTGATTCTTTAAAATTGTGAAGACTTTGGCCTCTGGACGATTCTTGGGCCTCACAAGGGGTTCAGAGTTTGATGTACATTTATTTCCCATATATATACAGTTGTTTAGGATCTCTTTTAGAACTGCAATGATCAACATGTGATATGACTATAAAATCATCCTGTTAGAAAAGGGACTTGATTATAAACATAAGAATATCCAAGTGGAAAATGGATTTTTATTAATACAGGATCTACATGCATTATACCACACAGTCCAGATATTTTATATAATGACTCCATTAAGCTGATTTCATCATGCCTATTGTTGCTCAGGTTAGCGATGTAGCCCATGTGCCACTTGTTATGTAGAGTATCTCCCCTTTGTTGGTATTGTTTTGTTATGTAGAGTATCTCCCCTTTGTTGGTATTGTTTTGTTATGTAGAGTATCTCACCTTTGTTGGTATTGTTTTGTTATGTAGAGTATCTCTCCTTTGTTGGTATTGTTTTGTTATGTAGAGTATCTCACCTTTGTTGGTATTGTTTTGTTATGTAGAGTATCTCTCCTTTGTTGGTATTGTTTTAGAGCATCTTATCTTTGCTAGTATTATTTTCAATATGTCTCTGAATGTTGCAGCCTTTGACCACACGGAGGTCTGAACATGACAAGATGAGACGGTCTGTGAAGGACACATGGGTCAAAGAAGTCAAGAAAATGGTAGGTACCTGTATCAGTAAAACACAGTTGTAAAGCAGTGTTAGGAACAATTCATTATAAATGTGATTCGTTTTATCAGATAAATTCATATAATGTTTGTTAGAGGTACAAGGTATAAAAATTATGTAGTTTAAGTGTGAGTTCATTAGTAGGTGTTACCTGATAGGTGTTTCACTGTACTAATTTATTAGTTTACCTTTACTGTACTCATGTATTAGTTCAGATCATAACATGATAAACATGTATCATGGTTGGCAATCATGAATATCCTTCATTTAAGGTTTTGTGTGTACTGTACTTTTGAAACTGTACAGTAGACTTATCTCTTTCACAGCAAGAAGCAGTGAACAGTTTAAGGAAGTCCCAGTCCATGTACATGATGCGGAAGCAAGAGTACGAGAAGGCGCGGGAACAGTCCTCCAAGGTCGAGTCGGACTTGCTTGACAAGAGCAACAGCAGTAGTGTCCTCAGTAAGATGGACAAGCGCAAAAAGCTGGAGGAGGATGCCATGCATAAGGTTGGAAAGGAGATAATTTAAAGTTCAAAAGGGCTACTTGATTTAAAATATGCTTTTCAACCTATGACATTACTATACTCTGTCCCAAGATATCCTGGATTCACATTTTGCTTAATTACTCGATATTTATAAATACCTCAGGGTTCAAACGATGTTCATTCAAAAGTATGAAAAATTTCCAAGATTTCTCCGTTGAAACGCCCCCTCTAGCTGATTTGTTTCAATACATGGCTAAAAAATGTGATGTCTACGGGAATTTGTATTGAAACACACCGGGATGATAAGGTTGAAAAATTGCAGGAGGTATTCCGAGTATTTCCGAATGGAGAAAAGATGTAAACATTCCCCATTATAAATCTCCGTAAGAAATCTGTTTTCGTTCCTGTGAACTTTTATGAGTGAAAAATGATAATGTTTTAATGAAGATATCTTGGAAATTTTCCCTTTCATCACTTTCAATTGCACTTCTTTCACAGGTATGTGTATGTTTATTAAAAATCGGCCAAATGTGCTGCATGAATATCTTGGGACAGACTATAACATTGCATGGTATGGATAGGAGTTGATAAATAAATAAGGCATTTTACATTGGTCAATGTACATTTCATGATGTAAATGAACAAGAACAAAAAATTCTTTGTCTAAAGGAACTTGGGGATGTTTTTTTTTTAAAGTTGTAAGTGTTTTGATTGGTAGGCAGCTGAGGCGGAGACAACATACAAAGCCTGTGTGGCAGAGGCCAACTCAAAACAACAGGAACTGACCAAAACTAAGGTATGCCTTAGGAGCAAGATTTTACAGTTTGACAGGGCTTCACTTTAATATAAGTTATGCATGTATTATTAGTTAAATATTTTTTTAGATTGATCAATTGCCATTTTGCAGGGGGAACTTTTATCCAAGATTAGAGAGCAGATTCTGTTGTGCGACCAAGTTATAAAATCAGTGAGTGGAAACTATAACAGGGCATTGTAACATCAAACAACAACTGTGTAATAAAAATCCCTTTAACTAGAATAATTAGTATTTTAAGAGGGACACTAAATGAGCTGTGTTGTGTTGGCTAGGTGACGGTGGAGTATTTTGACCTCCTGCATACCCTGACGGCTCCGATTTCTGTCCAGTACCAGTCCCTGTGTGAGACAAGTCAGAAGTACCAGCCCGGCTCTCAGTATGGCGACTTTGTTCGCAGTGTCTCCATGTCTCCCACAAATGTACCAATGAAAGAGGATGCCTTTGTGTTCGAACCATTTATTTCCTCAAGGTGCACGTACTTCTATATCATTTTTAGGATATACATTGTATATTGTTTGTTGTAGGGTATGGATAAATATTTTGTATGAAAACTACAAGAAACTGGACGATTGCATATATTTTTGTTTCAGAGAGTCACAGAGGAAAACAAGTGGGCAGTCAACTGGATCATCCAATGATCTCCAGTTACAAGATGGATCTCCACTCATGGGTAGAAATGGTATACTTTGTAACCTTGGTCATTGAGTTAAAAAAAAAAAAGAAACAGATTTTTTATAAATAACATTTACTTTTATACTTAAAAAAATATCTACATTTTCTTTTCTGTTTTCTAAATATTATCTACTTAAAACTTACCAGTGGAGGTTTGTTTTTCTGATTCAGACCGATATAGAGTGAAAGCATGGGGGACAACTCTGGTGAGCGAGTCAGACAGTGGGAGTAGTCGCTCACAGGAGTCCTCCCCCAGCAGTAGTCCCCACCAGAGTGGGCGCAAACCCTTTGTCAAAGCGGGCTCTCTTGATGACCTGGAAGAAGCTGAGGGTAGGTATTTCATTTGTGAATGTTGAATGATACTTTTAAAAGCATGATTATAAGTTAAATTGTTAAATATCAATGAAGAGTCGCTTAATGTAAGATACAAGGTGGTTATACATAGATATGTATATTGTTAGACTGAATATAGAGTTTACAGGTATTGTGTTGATTTGTTTGTTACAGGTGAAGCTGTTTTGTTAGGTTTACCCTCTACAGAAGTGGATCTGCAAGCTTTATTGAAGGTTAGCCATGATAACATATCAGTAGAAGTGTTTTCAATCAATCGGTTTAGCTTGATAAGTTTGACATGTGTGTTCTATTTACTGTAATTCCTATAAAACAGTACAAATTTGTTAAATGAAATGCAGTTGATTTTCCTATGCAATGTTTTGCATGATCTTGCAGAGACAAAACAAGCGACGGAACACAACATTTGGTGTAGATTTCCAGGAGCAGGTGGAGAAAAGTCGATCCGCCATCCCTTCTATTGTGACAAAATGTCTGACAGAAATAGAAAAACGGGGCATTATGATCAAAGTAAGCTTACAGAAGAATTACACAATACACTGTCTTATGATAGAATATTTATTCAGTACATGGGAAAAAACCCCCAAATTTTGGGCAGCAGTTTTTAGTTCTTTTTGTTTTGATAATAATATATATTTTTTTGGTGTTTGATATACATGTACTATCTCGTAAACGTACACATCGATGAAGTGAGTCCATCAGGTTCTTCTCTGGATTTATAGGGTATCTACAGAATGTCAGGAGTGAAAAGTAAGGTGGAGTCCCTATGTTCAAAATTTGAAAAGGACCCAGACTCCGTGAACTTAGATGATGAGCACCCAAATGTCATATCTAATGTTCTGAAACTTTACCTTAGACAGGTAAAATAACTGTACTTTTATTGAACTGCTTTGTTAGTGATTTTTGAAATTGATGGCTATGTGATAGTAATGTGGGTTTTTTTTCTTCTCTTCAGCTGCCTGAACCTCTTCTTAGCTTTAAGCTGTATTCCAATTTTATACAAGTTGCAAAGGTATGAGTATTTTTGTCAAACACTGTGTTTTTAGTTTAACTCAAGACACTTCATTAAATAGTATCAAATTTTGACTACCAATTTCTCAATGTTATTTTAATGCAGGATAACATGGGAAATGTGTTGAATGAAGATGACACAGTGAACAAGCTTGGAGACCTAGCTTCACAATTACCTTATTCCAATTTCAAAACATGTGCAATGCTAATACATCATTTGGCCAGGTAAAATTGCTTGTTGCTCTGAAAAAAAGTTATTTCCCTTTTTTCTAGCTTGAACTTATTGTGAGTAGCTCTCTGTGTGTTAGAGGGTTGAGTCTTGAGTGGTTTTTGTTTTCTTCAGGATTGCATCATACAGCAGTTCAAATCAAATGACCGCCAGTAACCTTGGTATTGTGTTCGGACCCACACTTCTTAGGCCATTGTGAGTAGCTTATAATCTGTTTGGATCAGTCTCATATCAACACTGTAATCAATTTCAAAAAAGATAATAACCTTGTTAATTACTTTTTATTAATCATTGATGTATATTTGTCGTCTTTTAGAGAGGGAACAGGCAGCCTGGCCTCACTAGTTGACACGCCTCATCAAACTCGGACTGTGGAGCTTTTGATCATTAATGTCAAGGTGGGCTTATCATTACTCTGCAAATTTGCTGTTATGCATGATGTACATGTATATTCATAAAATTATTTGTACTTATTTTGCTAGAGTAAAGATTTTTTTTTCTGTTTACTTATTTTGGGGGGGAGAAGAAGGTGAGATACATGTATGTAATAATGCACAAAATTTTCTATGGAAATGTCTTTGGAAATCTCAAATATGACAAAGCAGGGCACACTTTTCATGTTAATCTTGCTGTATTTGTACAGGAGATCTTTGGTCCGGAGACGGAGTATGAGTTGATACCTGGAGAGACGCCAGTGGAACAGTTGTCAGTGAACGGACAGAATCGTCATGAGAAGGAAACAGGTAAGTCAGGTGATTGAGTCCTAGGGATCTCTTTTGGAATCTATTCACATCATCCTTAAGTCAGTGTTGATTCGAATTTTAAGGGAACTTCTAAAATCTCATCATTTAAAAGTTTTTTATTTACTCCATTATGTGCTTTTGTTTGCTTGCAGATCAAGATGGAACCAAAGAAAAAAGCACCAAAACCAGATCTAGGTATTTGGAGTCTTGTCAAAGCTAACAATAATAAGTTTGACAGTAATATAAACTTTGATATGTTAAGAAGTCTTGTTGAAACTATTCAATAAATTCAGTTTGTATTGTGCAAGTTCACTCTTAATATCTTATAGCACTGAAGAAGGGGACCTGTTGAATTTCTCAGATGATGGCAAATCCAAGGTAAGTGAAAGGAGTAATTTGTCTAAACTTCATTTACGTAATTTTAATTAACACAAATAAGTTGTTTCCTTAGTTATAAAAAGTTTTATAATTACTATGTATTAAAATTGTTAGATCATATAATTCTAAATTCAATTCCATGATATTTTTTGTACTGTAATTATGTTCTTACACATGGTAGTAAGCAATGTAATTATTTTTAGATTATCTTATATGGTTAAAAAGAAAGGTAAAGAGTGTTGAGAATAGTGCTTGCAGTACAATCCTTCACATTCCAGATTTATACATGTATTACAGATCTTTGACAGCTTTTGGGAGTTGTGTCCCTTGGTTTTTCAGTTCTATCCAATATTTAGATTTGATTATAGTGCTATTGAATTTGCAATATTTACATGTACATGTAGTAGAAATGGTGAGCTTTGCTGCGATATTTATCAATATTTCTTCTTTAATTAGTTCTTTTTAGACAAATGCTCTAGTTGTAAATTAAGGAAGTTCCTTTCTGTAATTGACTACATTATGTATTATGCTATCCTTAGATATTCATTAATTAAATTTCTTTGGGGTGTTTATATTTATTGTGTTCATTTTCTGATTAAGAGATGCATAAATGAACCTGAAAGTGATTTCTGTATGTAGACATTTTATAGTGTTTGTTTTGTTGTGGAAATTTTCCTATTGAGCAATATTATGATGTGCTTCTACATGTAAATTAGCCTGAGCTCTGATAGCTCTGTGTAATGGCACTTCTGTTCCAATTAAACTGCACATTATATAGTTACATGTAAAAGTACACTATATGGTAGACTTTATTTTCTTTGAGAAATATTTCCTTGCTTACTTAGTTAAAATTTCATTGAGAACCTCATCAATGTCTTCAGAAAAATGGTATGTTGTGCATAGAATATGAAACATAGGACAGAAATCACCCTGTCAATGATTAGAAGAAACTCTAGTACCAGAAAATGGTTGAACCTTTCACCACCACTGGATGTATGTACTTGATGCCATATGGGCTCTTTCTATTCCAGCAGACTTCTGACACGGACTATGTTTTACCGGGTAGCACAGACAAGAAAAGCTCCTCGCCCCCAGCTGTGTCCGAGGGTAACGAACATTAATCTCACTGTATAGCCGTGTAGCTTGAACACCTGTCTGTCTGTGGCACTGTCTCATGTTCTCGTTATTGTCTCAAACTCTTCTTGTGTCACTCTGAATGTATACATTGTCAAGGTGGATGGTGAACTTTACCATACTAATTGTGTACTTAATTTTTAAAAAATAAATTCTTTTGTATTTTCTTTCTTACTTTGAAAAGTAATTCATTTAGTACACAATTTCAATACTTTTAATGTAGTATGTTCTGTTTCTCTAATGATTTAGCACTAAACAGAATTTTTAAAAATTAATTGAATTCTTGCTAGTCATTAACATGTACACTGTACATAACATTGTTCAAATAACTGTTAAAACTCATAGGACTCTTAGTTTAACATCTGCGTAGTCCTAAACTTCTGTCTTATTTGATAATATTTTACAGAAAGTGGGGGGGGGGGGGGAGGGGTCTTTTATATTTATGTGTGGATAGAAAATATATATTCAGGGAACATACATTTATTCTTATGATTAGGGGGAAAAAAATAAACCAATCTCATTATGCATAGATCTTGAACATTGCTTTATGGATATGTTGTACATATATATATTGTTTGAGCTCTCTCTGTCTGCCTAGTCATGTGTTGAGTCAATCCTCTGGTGTGTGATTTTTCTCTGTCTTTGATCAGGAACTCCAGTCGTGATTTGTAACCTGCATGCTTAGTGTTTATATAGAGTGGACTGTCTCCGTTTGCTGTGTGTGTACTGTATATTGCCTGATATATTGTCGGTGTGTCTATAATTCTCTCTTTAGAGTGCTTTGAAATAATGTGTACAGATCTTGTTCCTTTGTCTGAAGTATTTAAAATGTTATAAACTTTAAAATTGGATTTTTCCATGTACTTTCATTCATATTTTACTGATTTTAAAAAGATGACTTTTGTTTAAATCCAATGCCAAAGCACGCTTGCTAGAATTTCATGTTTATTTGATTTTATGCAACCTTTGCCTTGATTTTTGCATGGCCTTGAGTTGTATCACTCAGTGACCCTTTCAGATGATAATGCAGACATAGACTTCGACGATGACTTCACGGATTTAAATCTTCCCGACGAATCTTTCTCTTCCCAGCATGCAAATTCTGTTTCCTCAACAACTTGCAAAGGTAGTGTAGTCACCATAGCTTAATTTGTGTGCTTTCACTTTCCTGAGTTGATGTTAGATGGAGTGATTTCCCATGATGTTCATTTCTCTCCCTTGATCTGCAGATCGTGTGGATGTCATGCATGGTTCTTTTAAATATTAGGTAACATGCTGCATGATAAATTATTGCATGTATCAAGGTTGTTATTCAGTGGATATTCATAGACGGCAGAATGGTGTATGGATTAGTGTACACATTTAGATACATAATGTAAATCAAGTCTTGTTATGGCATGAATATCAGAATGCTTTGAAAGCATGTAAGGCAACATACTGTGAATTACTAGTGTATATACCTACATTGAATCTTATTTATGAATGTATTCTGCTTGTACAACTAATGCATGTACATTTGTATGGTGTATCCCAAATAACAGTAACAAGCATATATACATATTGGTGTATTTCTTAATTTCACTGTACATGGGACAACTCTGACTAAGTCCTATAGATAAGCAGCTTATCAGGAGCCAGGGCTACAGATGTTGGATATACGTGAACATGAATAAATCGAAGGTCGTACATTGAAAGTGCTTGAGATTGAAATTTTTGGGGTTGCTTAACATGCTTATGTATTTATTCAGATCGATTTAATATTTAAAACAACTACATTAAAACACTTAATACTGTGTAATCATTAGAGTTCATGGTGGCTCAATTTTCGTTGTATTCGTAGATAGCCTTTACAGCCTCGACGAAAACAAATTTAGGAAGAGTTAACTTTCTTAATGAAACTGAAAACCGACACATTCACAAAATTACATCGAATAAGCATGAAACCCACAATCCACGAAAATTGGCCCCCAATTTGGAATTTAAATGATTTCACAGTACATGTATATAAATATAAAAACAACTGGAAAAAGACAGGACAGAAAACGTTATAAGCATTCTATTTGTGACTTTATGCATGCATTGGAATCTTCTTGAACTAAAGCAGAGGGAAAGGAAAATTAACTGCTATTAATGAATTATTTTGTTCCAGCTTATTCAGATGACAATGTTAATGCCTTACTAATTATCAGACCCAGAAAGCAAGGACAAGCATGCTAAATGATTTTTTCTAAATATTATTTGAATATTTTTATGAACTTTTTGATGAGAAATAAATAATCAAGGATTTGGTAGCATAAAAGAAAGTGGGGATATGATGTACCTCCGATTCCTTGATTTCTGGGTCAAACAATTGTGATCAAGAATTGCTGACTTTTCACTAAGCTCTTACTCTAACAATAACTAAGTTTATAGTAATTTGTGTTGAATTTTCTTTAATAGCTTTGAAATTTTGTGTATTCATTTGATGAAAGAAGAAATGTTAAGTGCACAATTCATGTTTAATTGACTCAAAATGTGATATGTTAAAGTGCTGTAGATATCTGTGTAATTAACCGTTTTGTGATGACTAATAACAATGTGGTTTTATTTTGCATCTTGAATTCCAGTCCATATTGATTTCCTGGGCTACGTGTAAATGTAAGTCACCCGTTCTAATGGTTTTATCCACCCCATCTCACTCTTCAACTGAACTGGGCATTTGTGGCAGTTGATTCCTCACAACTTTGATACGAAAAATAATCATTGAAGAACTCTTATGTATCGTTATTAGTTTCATTTAAAAAATGGAAAATCTTGGGAGAGAATTAAATGAAATACAGAGAAACCTGCCTGTACCCACATTTACACAATTTGTTTCATATTGTCTATTCTGACTGCAGTTAAATTCTTTCATCCAGGGCTGTGTTTTAATACAAAAGAATTAAAACTATAAAGTTGAAAATCCTTTACAGTATCATGATATGATTAGTTTCTCAGGCAACTTTGCATCATGTCAAATGCTGCAGCATTGAGTTTTGAAATGAGGGAAACTTCAAATTTTCAATCCTTAGTGTAAAAAGAAAGGATAAATTATTAAACTTTGTGTGTCATGCTGTGTTCTCTTTTGTTTTTCAAAAACAGAATTTCTTTGTTCATATTTCCATATATTTTTACCTTATTTAGTTAATACACCAATATTGATGAAAATTAGATCAGGAAAAAATTGCTCTGAAGTGGTAAGTTCATTGTCAAACAATGTCAAATTTGATCAGTTTCAAGACTGTCCTATCTGAGCACAAGAACAACTGAACAAGTGGTCATGAATTTTACAATTTTAGCTCTGTATATTCTGACACAGACCTCCCTTCCCAGAAAATATCTGTTTTAGACAGGTTTCTCTTGTTTCTTTATTATTTCTAAATTTGGAGAAGGTCATTAGCCCCAAAGCTCAGTTCTCCTCACGCCTTTGTTGGTTTGGCTCCATTATCTACAGGTGTTCGGGTTAACCAGTTCTTCCAGAAGTCCAGCCATAATGTATCCAGGGGTTACCATACTTATATAATTATATACTCTCTGCATGAAGTTATCTACATGCATGCGTCTTACATTGATAAATTTATTTTTGCATGTTTTATAAATATAAGTCAATTCAAATTAGAAATTAATGGACTTTTTGCGGACCTGATTATAATGACTGCATGGGGTGTGGAGTAACTTGATGAATTAGTCAAGCAGAGTACAGTACACAAGTACATAGTTAAGATTTGTGGTATCATTTTGATGTAGAGATTAGATTTGTTTATTGATTCACTGAATTACTAGTACCACGTAATATTGTAGGAGACACCACTTTTGGCTGGTATTAATGGCACACAGGTAATGAAGCATGTTTAGTTGGCACTGAATCTTGATGCCTTGTCTAGCCTGTTGACCCTTGACCTCTGTTGAACCTTTGTGTGTCATGCTGTGTTCTCTTTTGTTTTTCAAAAACAGAATTTTAAAAGAAAAAACCCAGTTTCCCATTTTTTATTACCGTAGTATGCTACTTTTATTTAGTACATATAAACAAATTACATTTAATATATTGATATAAATCTTGATCAAAGTTTGTCTGCTGATTACTGTCAGTAAATTCCCTCTAATTTTGCACAAGATCAGCTTGGAAGATTGTATTGAACATAACAGATTATCATGAAAATAAGAGTAACTTAATAATAATAAGTTATATTTTACTCAATTCATTATATGTGTAATTCCTTACTTTCAGAAAAAATATGATAAAGATTCATTTTAATGAGAAATTTCCAATGTTGTAAATTCCCTATAGTCATTCACTACATCCAGGTTTGCTTGAACACTATTCCTTAATGTTCACTATTTGACATATTAAAGGTAAATTCTAAATACATGTACATATTGTTCTTTGCTATGGTGAGCTTTGTGTTGTATGAAACACTAAATGATATACTGTGAGTAGGTCTAGTGACTAGAAATGTAATGAAAATTCTATGAAATTGAGATATTTAGTCAATACATATCTATCTTAGAAGGTTGTTATTTTTGTTAGCATAGAAGTATTGTTCATTAGAATTCTAAGTTGTTCCATGGTGTCAATATTTTCTTCTTGTATCCTGTTCAATCATTTTCTTACTTATGTTGTCAATGCACAGTGAAGATCGGTAAATTGTAGTATTTTATTGTCATGTTATAAAAGGTAAATCCACTTTTCCATTGAAGCCCTAAACCTTGCAAAAATAACCGGAGTTTTACAGATATTTACTGTCTGATAGCCTTTTCATCTTTTTAAAACAACTACCAGTATTTTCCTTTGGTGTTTCTTTTGAAGCAAGAATTTTGATAGCAGCAGGGAGTTAAAAAAAAATTGAAGGTCAAGGTTACAGCTGCTAAAAGTAATACTATTAATCAAAAATCAAGACATTGTGTTTGCTTGTTAGCATCCATTTAATTTATGTGGGTTCTCAGAAGCATTTATAGTTAATTACAAGTGATTTTATTTTTTAAAAAGTATTTTTAATAGATTCTTTTTTTCTTTAAAAAGCTGCTTTTTCATGCATTGAAATGGCACAAAATAAGATAAGTTAATTTAGAATGCAGGTTATTTTTAACTCGTAAATGAATTTTCAGTGAGTTGTTTGTGTCCAAATCAGCTTCTGTATTTCTCTTTCATTCCCTAAAATGTTTGCTTGCATTTCCAATGCACACTAGTCCCCAAGGCTGTTCAACTGATCACTTAAGAGACTTATAACAATAATAAATGATATTCTTAAGATTTGATTCTTCATTCTAATTTATTTTTTTAAAAATGGTAGAATTTTGGATTTAGTATGAATTTGCATGATCTTATATTTTTTGCATGTAGATTTTAATTTCTATTTTCTTAAAAGCAATAGTATTTTAACAGAATAATTTTTGATAGAAAGTAATTCTGCTCATTGAAAGTAAGAGATTTTCTTGTTTAATGCGGTTTTGATATTTCAGGAATAGAGCGCTTAGCCAGACAGTATCGCCTTCAGAGCTTACCAATCAAAGAGGAGATTCAGAAAGTTACCCGACCTATCATCATGAAGCCATGTCCCCCACAAGATCTAGCCCTGAGTCCGGAGTCTGCTAAGAAAATGCTGGTGCCCTCCATTACTATTGTAGAGAGCAGTCCTATCACCGAGTCCCAGCCTCAGATGTGTTACCCACTCAAGTCCTCAGACAAGTCCAAATTCCGAACAAGTGCCCTTCAAAACCTCAAATCCATAGGGCCTTCCTTACAGTCTTTTGTCATTGCCACTGCCAAAGGACTTAAAGCTAACTTTCCTTCAAGCACCAAAACAGACAAATCCGATTCAGTGAAAGAGAAAAAATCAAAAACTTCTCCACCTTTACAACGCCAGTCTTCCTCCGACAGTTTGTCGCTGTCTTCCATTAGAAATGTTCTCCAAAAATCTCCCAAACTTCCCAGGCAGGCATCCTTGTCAGAAATTAAAGAAAAGCCACATGTTTCGAAGGGATTCAAATCCCTGTCAGATGAAAGCAGTGATGTGTCATTTGAATCTGCCAAAAATATCCTTGTTGGAAATAAAAGTGAAAATCAGAGAGACAGTAGAATTGATGAAGAAAGAGGTGATTCTGAAGTACAAACTCAAGAGCAGGAACAGGAACAGAGCTCTTCAGATCAACAAGATGTGAATGAGATTCCTTCAGCAGAAATAACTTCACCTGAAAATATGAAAAAAATGTCATCTTCCTATCCAACAGTTACCAACACAGAATTTCCCATTCAGAAAATGACTCCACCAATAACAAGACAAACCAAAGTATCCTTTGCTCTTCCCGAGGATTCCGACTCCTCCTCAGTTTCCTCAGGAGTGTCCTCACTGACCAGTCCTTGGTCCTCACCACAGGTACAGAGGCCTGCTTTAAGTAGACAAAAACCAATAGAGACTGAAATCACAGTTAATGAAGAAATAACTGAAGATCAAGAGAAAACAATAAAGGAATCTCATTTGGTGTCACAAGATGATTTTGTTGGGCAAATTGAAGAAAATTCTCCAAGTCGGGATAATGTATCTTTAAGTACTACATCCTCTAAGGAAGAGGCTCCTTTGTCCTTCACAGGTAGCCAACCAGTGTCAGTGTCAGAGCCCAAAGTCATAATTGAGTTACAAGACCAATCAAAATCCAGTTTTTCAGTTGATGGTGATCAAGCTGTCCAAGCAGATGAAATTATTTCAGAAGATTACCATAGTGGAGTTGTTAAGAGTCTAATTGAATCATCAAGTCAGATTGCAACCTCTATTGCCACAACCAAAGAAATCGAATTCCAGAAATCAAGTATTTCTGTTGATCAAGAGGAGGATAAATGGAGAAACCAACTAAAACCCCCAGAAAAAACCCCCAAAAGCCTGTCATCCTCCTCCAGTGAAGGCGATATTGTCAATAATCCACTTTTAAGGGAAAAGGATGGCATTTCAGCTACAGATAGAGATGAATCAGTTAAGAAAGCATCTTCTACAGATTGTCTAAGTCCTGACTCAGGGGTTGAGGAAACCTCTCCCAAATCCCCAAGAGAGCCTTTCAAATCCTCCATCAGTTCGTCTGCCTTGCTTCTGTCAAGTTTATCCCCTGTTCTTCCACGAGGACACAGCTACTACTCCCATTCTCTGTCTTCCTTGAATGCCAACTCCATTCTAGCTGGCAATGTGCCAATGAGACCAGGCAGATCCACTGTAGTGCGGAACAATCGAATGTCATACACGCCACTGAATTCATTTTCACAAAGTGTGCCAAATCTAAGAGACTCTCAAAAGAGACAGACATCAGCTCCCCCTTGCTTTCGACAAAGCTTACCAGAAACCAGTTTTTTGGAAGAGGAAGCAGAAAGCACTGGTGCTAGAATCATGAGTGCCAGTGTTGAAGGTATACATAGAACGGACATAGATAGTGAAACTGAACTGAACAAAAAGTCACTGCAAATTGGCATCAAGTCGAAAGAAGGTCCCAGTAAAATCTCTACCAATCCTGCTGTAAGCAGAACTAAAATGGGTCCAAAATTACAGTCTTCCAAACCAGCAAGAGACAGTCAAAGGCCTCCAAAAGGTCCAAGTGGGATAGTCATGGGAAAAGCCGCAATTCAACCCAACAGAGGTGGACCTAGGTCTGCAGCAAGCACACGCAAAACTGGACCATCACAGGACCCAAAGAAACCAACAGAGACTACAGGTACATCTGATGAAGCATGCAAAAAGAAAAAGACATCTCCATCAAGAAAGTCTCCCAGTGCCTTAGCTACAGCTGAGTCTCATAACTACTCCTGTGCTACATGTGGAAGACGAAGATCAGCTGCTTCCAAACTACTGGAAGAAGCACAACAAATGTCCGACAAAGAAAAGTGTGGAACAGATCGGGAAAAACCCAGTAGTGAGAGGCGGCTGTCTGCTGGCAGTGGAAGAGGAAGAAGGAATTCTCCAGATGATAGGAAATCCAGCGAGACCAAAAACAAACCCCCAAAGTTAAACAAGGACAGGACTCCCAGATTTGTCTGATGCTAATCTGAAACATGTGGAAGATTCATTTGAATGATGTAAAGCATTCTGAAGACAAGGATGATGAACTCTCTGTATACAATAACAAACATTATATCCTAATATAGAATTCAAGAATTCTAGACTAACTAAAAATTCTTCTAGTTGCCATATTTAGAAAGAAAATCTCTTTACTGCAGGTCTGTGATATTTCATTGGTGGTAACAACCGTACACAGTAGTAGTCACTTAAATTGTCCCGAGATGTCAATGTTTTGTGCAATATGATTGGCTGCTGCATTCAGAGTCAACAGGTTATGCTGATATTGTGGTTGTTTTTAATCACGCTGAAATGTGTTTGTAACGTGATTTAGAGTATTTATTGTATCTGCTTGAGGTTTTATATTTTATATTGTTTCTAGGTTTATACATTTGAATTATGTATGAGGTTTTTTTTTGGTATAGTGCATCGTGTTCATTCTGTAAGATCATGTGTATATATTAAATATACAGTTGTTCTTTAGCTCTGTTGTGTGTTGTCTATTTTTTGTCTATTGCTGTAACATCTAGTCACTCTCTCAGGAATCCTCAAATAGTCCATCATTTAATGTCAGAGTTGCAATATTGTTGTTGACGCAATTGAGCCACATAGGTTTCACATATCACTTTTTATGTTAATTTCTTTTCTTGCCTACGTTAAAATTGTAGATCTGTAAGTGTTGTTTGTATGAAAAGTCCTATCTGTACTCAACTAATATATTTTAAAGAATTTGCTTGTTTTCCAAAAAGAAGTTGCGAGTTTTCTAAAAGATTTTCAAATACTATTCAATTTTACTTTTTATTGTCAGAATGAATTTTATTTATGAATTTTCCTATTTTAAGGCATAGCAATATTTAGAGTTATTTTTCATATATACAACATGATCTTGTAACAATTGAAATCATCCTAAGGACTTTGTATTGTAATATTTTCACAAAATATAAATTAAGAGGAAAGAAATAAAAATGATTATCGTATATTGATTGTCATGGGGCAACCTTCTTTATTTATCTTTAGAACCAATCTTACACCCCCCCCCCCAAAAAAAAAAAAAAAAAAAGAAAAAAAAAACCAAGGACTTTTAATTACCAACTTGACACATTGCAATCTCTTAGACATATTCATAAATCTTATGATTGATATTGGTTCGTGAGAAACTATGACTTACTGAATTGGCTTAAGATGTTTTGGCTTTGTTTCTGGCCACCAAAATAATTTTTTATTGTATAATTTTATCATTGTTAAAAATTCACCAAGACTGAAGGTCAGTTTTTTTTTTTTTTTTGGGGGGGGGGGGGGGATTTGAGGGATTAAGAAGGTTGAAATAAAAAAAGGTTGTCTTAAGCCAAGTTTTTTATCCTTATGCAATGCATTATATTTTTTTTGAGAGGGAAATTAAGGTCTGATTTAATTTTAATTTGGTATTAAATATTAATACTCATATTCTATTGTTTAACCATGTTATTTTCTTTCAAATGGGAATATTTTCTTTCTAAAGGGAACACTATCTGTGGCCATAATGTTTTTACAAATCTATACATAATATAATCTGGTATTGAAAACAAAATAATAGAATAATTGAACTGTTAAGTTGCAATGCATTTGATATGGTTTGCATTGTTTTGATTACATGTATTTTAAAGGATCATAATCTCAACCTCTCATATTGTGTAGATTTAGTTACTAATAGTTATAACTGAAGTTTTCTTGATGTATTTATTTTGAGTTAGATACCATCAGCATATCTCAAACTGTTTGGTAGTGCTTGTTTACTAGAAATTGTAGCAATTCGTGAAGGAATTGCACATTTATTATAACTAAGAATTGATAATAAAATGTGAAATTTAGTCATTGTTCTTGTATTGGGAAGAATGTGATTATATCACAAATGCGGGAACAATTGTACGGAAATCACATTGTACAAAATCATACGACCCCTTACTTCAGATATACCGGTACTGGGTTGATGTCAATAAACCTTTGAGCACTTGACCTTGAGATGAAGAGAACACCCATTTGCCTTGGGCTGCATTTAAGATCATTGCTGTTACCCTAGCTTCTAGGTTAGATATCTGGGTCATATTGAATACACTGAATGAATTACTTACTGCTATTGGTAAGCTGGCATATTGTTAAAGATCATAGTGGATACACAGAGCTAGATATATAGCTGCTACTATCTCAAACTCAGTCCTAGTCACCTTCATTTTGGTTGATGACTGTCAAGCAAAGAGCTATTAAGATATTGTTGAAAAACTAAAATTCTACTGACAGAGACTGATAAAATGCCCTGGACAAGGTTAAAAATAATAAAATTGTGGAAGAAACCAGAATGAGACTGTATTATGTTATTATCATGCATGATTTTTAAAAGGTTCTTGATATAAATGTAGACATGGAATAATTGCTACTTGATAATGAAATTAATGTCCAGATCTGTGCAATGCAAGCATTGGTGAAGTATCAATCATTACGGGTACCAGTATATTAAGGGGTTTTCTCTATTTTACCAGAAGCTATTTATGATGAAGTAACAGAAAATCCAACAAGTTTTTTGTAACCCTTGGTACAGCACTGCATGCATTGTAAAATTGCTTTAAAATAGAGTTTTGTCATTTTATTTCACACCAAGTGCTTGATGGATGTCCTTTGGACACAGTGCTTCCAGTATAGAGAGAAGTACCGAGGTAAATGTGCTGGGACTATCGGTACCAGTTGTCACAGAATTTCTATCTTTCAATAAATGAACTCAATTGTGAACTAGCTATTGTAGGTGAAATATTCTTTATTTCAGTTTAAAAACAGTATGAAGAATATCTAATTGAAATAAATATCAACTTTAAATAATTAATTTATAAATAAATTATGAATAAATAATGATCACATTCTTGTTTAAGGGTCTTGCAACATGCAAAAAAAGTGTTGTCATACACTGACACAAAACAAAACAGAGGATTCTTTAAAAAAAAAAACAAATTATATTATACACATAAAAAGAGATCAGCTAGTACATGTCCAGATATTTGTTGCATTCAATTAGATTACATGATTTCATTACAAAACTTGATTGATCTCCATCAAGAATTATAGAATATAAAGTAAAAGTAGAATTAATGCTGACATTGTCCAAAGCACCTGCCAGGGCCTAGTCCATGTGATGGGAGGGCATTTCTCCAGTGATCAGGGGTCGCTGCAGATCCAGCAACATCAAAGCTGCCTCTGTGTCACCGTGCTGCAAAATATGCTGAGAAATCAACATCAAAATCTCCCATATATAATATTTGGATTTTATTAAAAAGACAAAGTTAACTGACACGTTTTTTCCATTTTTTAAAAATCAGTTTTTAATAGAGTCATACAGAGAGTCACACCTGAATTTGATTTCTACTGTACTGGCTGCGAAAGTTTGCTTCATAAGAATCTCTGCAATAAAATATATACATGTACTGAATTTTCCTTTCTTATAAAGAATTGAATCGTAAAGTTCTACTCTGCCATTTTCTCTCACGAAAAATACGAGTATTTTTGGCGAGCAAAATGGCCGAGAAGTTACGATTGATAAAGAATTTGACTATAGAAACCATAAACACGTGTACATGTATTAGGAACACTTTGTAAAAGTTCATATATATTACTGTCTATCTATCGGTAGTTCTGGAGAAGGTTTGAACACTCCACCCTTAGCATAATTGTTATTCTCCTTATTATCCCCCTCCCCCTTTCCAGGAAGTGAACTTTTTTTAAAAAACAAAACTGAAGCCCATCTTGCATAAGATCACCTTAGTTAGTCTGCTGTTGCTTAGATGAGCTTAAACCAGATTCCAATCAAATAACAACCAATGCAAACTTCTTTAATACCTCTATGTAGTATGTTTTATCCTTGAAACAATATATAATAACATTCAATTATTCCAAAGATCATTTATCTGTAAGTACCTCTGAAGACATTGTCTGCAAAACTGGTTTGTAACTGGCAACTGAAAGGTCAAAGGTTGACTGAATGCATCACCATAGTAACAAGGTTCAGGCACACATGCTGCATTGCCTACAGGATAAACAGCATCTACAGATAAAAGAAAGACCAGGCCAAGTTATAATACACCAAAATCTCACAGGCATTCATTTTGATTTAATGCTAGAAGGTATCATTTAAAATGAAAACAAGGTTGTTAAAAGACAAGAAATTTATGACCACAGCTAAGATTTACAGAGGTAGTCCTTTCATTTATATGTAATTTTTAAAAGGCTGAATGACAATATGATAGCTAGAATATGGCTTAAAATCATATTTCAAAATTTTACGTTAATGATGGGCAGTTTGTTGACCTGACTATATGTAAGCCTCCTTAAGTTAACCAACCATTCTTGCCCCTTAATAAGGTACTTCATTTATGTTCATGGTCATTCCAATTTTGTAAATATATATATAACAGAGATATGATGCTCAAAATTTAGCACAGCTGAATCAAATTTTAGCTTTTTCTTGCACAGGTTAGCATAATTTAATCTTAAATTATAGTGCAATGGGAGCTATTATAGCTCGGCAAAACAGCTTAATCACTATTGTTAATAGAATCTCTCACCTTTAAAGCACTGCATTTGGTAGTCATCAGATGGCCAGTACTTTGCATCATACGCTGAACTTTGCTCCTGATAATTACATGGAGGAGATGTAAAGGGGCTCCCAAAGGCTTTTCTCTGCCATTCCTGTAAACTCTGCAGAGGATTTGTAATACACCAATCACTACTCCATTTTCCTGCAAAATAATTGGTATGTAAACGTGACACAACAGATTTTTTTAAAAAATGTGTACAATTACACAAGCAAACGCCCACATATTATATATGATGTGCTCTTTTAATACAAAGAGCATAAAAATAATCATTTTGAAATATTTACATTTTCCATTACGTGTCTTTGTCTAACTCAGAAAATTAACTTTGTCTAGATTTGATAACCACAAATCGACTTTGTAATGTATAGTCCAATACATTTCATCAATGACTATTTTAATATTTAATCGTACAATTGCTGAAAATTATATAAATATAAGTAAGAAGGAATCATTCTTTGAATATCATGACGTGATCAAATACGGTCGGGAGTGAACAAATCTTGCTATCATCATTAAAAACCTTTCGGGCCTTATTGGATTTGATCATGAGCCCTGACTGTATTTGCATGAACACTTCATAATACTCAAATAATTATTCCTTATTTCTAAAATGAATTGTGATCATCCTTAGAAAAATTTGAGTTAATTACTGTAAACAATACATGTAATTCATCATTAGATTGAAAAACAATGTTATATTTTTCATTTCAGAATTCAATTGTTACAAAATTGCATGATCTATGGAAACTTTTAAATAGCATGCAAGTGGAAATATTTGAAAAATACACTTTAAGCCGAAAAAATTCACTTATGGCAGAAAGCAACAATTCATCAAATGAAAATTAACAATTTAACATAATTTGTGTAACAAACCATTGTCGACTGCTGCAGTAATGTTAGGCCTGAGGTACAGTTGTGGTTTGTTAGCCACTGGCAGGGTCATTTTCTGATCAGCTTTTCCATTTTCCGTTTGTGATTTGCCTCCAAGAGATCTGTGTTTGACTTTGCGTCTGGCATTGGAAAACCATGTCTTCACCTTTGGAAATCAGAAAAAAGTTATTCATCTCAAATGATATGTACTGGTAGCTTCTGACATAATTCTCAAAGTATATTTGGTCAAATTAACTGAGCTATAGATGCATCAAGCTAAAGGTTTGAGAAAATTCTGACAAAATTGCAATTTAGTAAATTCATATTGTGAGTTATACCTGGTAATCTGTGAGCCCAGTTTCTTTACACATTTCTTCTCTCTGCTGTTTGGATGGGTAGGGATTGTTTTCATGCTGACTGAACCATTCCTTCAAAGTTTCCCTTGCCCTATCTGGCAACTTGTGCTGGGGCCTCTCTCCAGACGGACAAATGTTTCTTGGTGGCGGAAACCTGAAAATACAAAATGCATATATATCAAGTACTGGTAAGTGTCACATAAAATAAAGTACACATTGATGATGAAAATATTAGCAGAAAACAGAAAAAAATTAACAATGACATATTACTTTAACAAAATATCTTTGAAGTAGATCTACAATATACATACTTTTTGCGAATCCTGAACCTCATCAGCGAGTTTAATGGTCTGTGAACGTTTTCCTCTCGTTCCCTGTAGTGAGCTTGGTCCCAAATCCCGATCAAGTCATCAGAATTTATGAAATGACCATTCTGGCGAACAAACATGGATAGAATACAATGTAGTACATATTTCCGATGAGTTAGATATTTTTACACTCAAAAGAATTTCATACCTCGATGATATGGTAAACTTTCTCGAACTCCCTTTTTTCGAGGTAAAATGCAATCATTGCACGGCAGTACTCATCGAACAGCATCAAACTATCTTTCCTCTTTTCATCTAAATTGTCAAGAAAAAGTGCCACCATATCGTACTTTCTATCCAATACAAACGATTTTATGATATGAAGAATTTCTTCGTCTTTCATCATTGTGTATCGTTCCATTTTCTTTTTAACTTTCGAATCTTGAAACCCAACAAACTTTTCTTAATAGGGATTGACTGTGAGGTCCACAAAGGGGGTGACTATTTTACATTAAATGTTATTTCACGGCATTTAATCTAATCTACTCCAAAAATATTATAATTTAAGAAGAACTATTCTGTATTAATTTTTACATTTAAAGTAAAGAGTCAACTTTAGATGTGTCTAATAAAAAATAGGTATATAAAATAATAGCGATTGCCCTCGAACACCCCAATGTGACGTAATGTGGCTGGTCCTTTGCGTATCCATTTCCTCTTTTGGAGAAATTGCATGTAATATACGTCCTCGATAAAATTTACATGATTGCAGACCAAATGAAATACCATCTGACACCTGCTTGGAGAGAGAGAGAGAGAGAGAGAGAGAGAGAGAGAGAGAGAGAGAGAGAGAGAGAGAGAGAGAGAGAGAGAAACAAGCACGCGCGGGGAGGGTTCCGGGAACCCCACTTGAAAATCAATGTTAACAAATTCACGTAGTAAAGTTGCCGAAAACAGGTCTTTGACACCCACCCCCCCCGGAGAGAGAGAGAGAGAGAGAGAGAGAGAGAGAGAGAGAGAGAGAGACAGAGACAGAGAGAGAGACAGAGAGAGAGACAGAGAGAGAATGGTGGTATTGTTGACTTTTATATATAGTAAGTTTAGCTATTGATATAATTCACATAAAATTTTATATAAAGATACTTTTTTATTCAACATCGATACTTGAAGTATCATGAACATTAATCATTTATAAAGTCAAATCAATCGTAAATATGATCAGAATTTTCAAACAGGGCTATCGCTCTCATCTTGATTCTTTCAATATAATTTGCAAAGTATTTTTTTTGGGTCAGATTTCAATATTCGCTAAAAAAAAAAAAATATAATTATTTTAATATCATGCACACAATTATATGAAATGAGGAAATGTACGTTTGTTCGTGTAAGTTTTCGGACTGGTAATGTAATTTTGATCTGAAATGTCAAAACAGGGATCCATGATGAATTTAAAAAAAAATTGTAAAGACTCCATTGATTTGCAAAAATTGGGGTCTATATCGGGGAAGGGGTGTCGACCCTGTACTCAAGCACCTGTGCCCCACCGTAAGTTCGATACCTAAATTAAAAAAAAATCGTACAAAAAGATTAGAAAGTGCTTTTTAATTAACGTCCCCTTTTCCTTCCTATTACCGATTTCTGGAGCCGTTTGGAAGAGGCGTCACTCGTAGCTGTGCCTTTTTTTCGCGTTATTACGACTTGTTACATAAATGATGCAGATAGGCTTTCGTAGGGAAGGCATTATGTCTGCTAAGTACGAAAGAAAAATAGTGTCATATAAAAAATAAAAGATATCGTAATAACGAGGTCTTTTCTCGTAATTAAGAGATAATTATCATGTGAAGTTCGGCCCTCTTTAAGTCCTTTTCAGACAGTGTACCGTTGTCTAGTTAAGGTGGCTGGATGGTCAACAAATTAACCAAAAGATTTACATTAAAATTGTAGTCCTTCGTCTGAAAAAAAAAATATGGTCTGAAATGGCTACGACCATCCATCCCTCTTAGTAAATCTGGCAGACTAAACGACTTTAACCAATAAAGAAGTAATTATGATTTCAAGAAATAATCTTGATATAGCTCAGAGTGGTATAAAATGGCGGATTTAGAGGGGCGGGGGCCCGCCTTAGCCCTTTTGCGATAAAAATTAAAACAAAAAATTAGTAGTACTTTTTTGTTGTTATTCATCAATCTTATAATATGACAAGTATAGCTAGAATAGCTCAAAAAAGTGTTTTAACCCCCCCCCCCCCCCAAAAAAAACCTGGAAGCTCCCTGGGCCCCCTCCAGGACTTTGCCCTGGATCCATGACCCCTGGCCTGTTGCGCCCCTTTCAACAAATCTTGGATCCACCACTGGTATAGTGGTAATATTTTATTATAATACTTGTAAACAGAACATATTTCAATATTTCAACCATCCCATTTAAGAGATATGAAACTACGATTAATTTTTTTCAGAACAATTTTTGAGTTTCATAATTATTCCGTTATTTCGAGATGTTTCTCCTAATAATGAGAGAATGTTCTTGTCGTTATGAGATGTTAATGTGACACATCATTGTCTTTTATTGTTTCACAGTAAATTAATATTAGAATTGATCATATTTTTGATGATCTGTGTCAAAGGGATATAATACAAGTTGTATTCTTCAACACTCTTCAAGAGTTGGAACTGCTTTAAACGATTTGATATTCTCATCAACATACAAAGACACTCAAATGTATTGAATTGCACATCAATTATCAGTAGTGGATCAAGGATTTGTTGAAAGGGCGCCCATAGCGACCAGGGGTCTGGGTGCCACCTTTAGGCCCCTAGTGGGCCCCAAGAAGCTCACAGGTTTTGGAGGGTTTAAAGACTCTTTTATGAGGTATTCTAGTTAGACGACATATTATAAGAACAAAAAAATAACAAAAACTGATTTGACATTCTTCTTTTATAGGTCTTATTTTTCAAATTTTTTTAAAATTACATTATAATTAAATGTACCTTTGGCTAGTTTACATAGTTTCTTTCAGTAATATTATTGTAGCAGTTTCCCCCTTGTTCATTTACTTTTTATTTCCTTGTTGTTAGTGTTAATTACATGGAATTATTGCCAATCATTATGTACTGTATGGCTAGGAGATAAAAACAACATCTCAATCTCTAAAATTCATTTTATTTCCATAAAAATTGTAAATTCAAGATTATTTGGATTATACAAATACAAAAAAAATATTTCCACTTATTGCATATAAATTTGTTGCTGCAAAATATGTATAAAAGAAACAACCAAACAAATAAAAATGTTGGCAAGAAGTTGCTGTAACTACTGGTATAATATCAAAGAGTTATCTCCCCCAAAAAGCAATTATTGCACAAAATTAATAAAACGGCTCAAATGACAGATAAACAACAAAAATCCACCCTCTAAATTACTGGGTACACAGATATATACAAATATTACAAATAAAAAGAATAACTGCGGTCTCAGGCAAAATATACATTGTAAAATATGGCAGGATTTGGGCAATATTCAAAGTTTTGGCACCGTTTGGGATGGCTGCATGCTAGGCTGGTGCGTGTGGATTTCTAATGTATGGGTTCTACCAGCAGTGCTCTGTGGCATCAATATCCGAGTGATTGCTTGTTGTGGGGCATGATGGCTTCACTCACAAATTCTGTCATTGCACTGCCAATGGTGGATGCTGCCTGCAGCATTTCATCCTGTTCTACTCCACATTTGGGCAAAGAGTACACTGTAAATCAATAAATTGGTCAGTAACAGCTGCATGGCAATACATGTACAGGCATTCAGTCGTTGACCATTCACAGTTTTACTCTGCATTCTTATACATTGACTTAATACCTGAATATGACATGTTGCTTGGGAAAATGAGCTGCATCTTGTTGACCAAAGCGTCCATGGCTTCCTCTTCATCAAGACACTCCCTACTGTTGGTGAGAGAGGGCAGGGTGAAGTGGGAGGGACTGACCTCCAGGAAGTCCAAGCTGTCATACTGGGGCCCCCGGCTGTGGGGGGTGTCTGGGTCAGGGCTCTGTACAGGGACAATGGGACTCAGCGGCTGATTAGAGTTGGCCAACTTGGATGATAAGAGAGTCTGTAAAGTCAAAATTTACACATACAGGTATCATATCAGTTATTTATCCATGCAAATTTACATATGAAAAAAATTATGATGATTCTTCTGCAAAGTTATCATGTATGATGAATTAAATCAGAGACCTGTTCAGGAGAGTTAGAGCTCACAAAAATTCCCAATACATGTACCTGCATGTGTAACAAATTTGTGAAAGCATTTGCAAGTGCCTGTTCTGCTGAACAGGCTTCTGATTACACACCCATATAAAGGCTTGGATCCACCACTCACCTTGTAATGGCGTGGAGTGTCTCCTGGTGACACACCACTTAAAGGTCTAGATCCACCACTAACATTGCTCTCTGTGTCAGAAGACTCTTTCATTGTCATTATCTTTTCTTGAAGCCTCCTGGAATAATTATCATAATTTTTAATACCACTTATTATCGATACTTTTCCATACCATAAATCCTATATCAATCATTTATTCATGGATTTTAGTACAATTTACCTGTTTTCCTCCTTCAGTTGTTCAATGATTTTCTCTAGGTGCCTCTGTTGACTGAGAACATCAGCACTGCCCTGATCTTTGAACTGAGTTTCAGCCTCTGACAACTGCTGGATTTGCTGGGTGAGTGTTTTATGTATATCTGGAGCTGGGGGTTCTCTCCTCATACCTCTGTAAAATTGGGGGGTTTTTTAATAAAAGGGACATAAAAACGATTTCAGCACAAAGTTTTCAATTTTTACTTTTCCATTTCTAATATCTAGAATGGCTAATATGGGTATTTGTAATGCTCTGTCAAAATTTGAAAGTCAAATATCAAGTCATAAGCAAGATACAGAGTTTGAAATTCTTTATTATGTAAACAAAGCTTGAGTCATGTTATTGTTTACACATGTGTTGTATTAGTACAAGCTTCAATCAAATGTTACTTTTTTTTTGTTGAAAACATTACTTATGAACAAATTGAATTGATTTATCCTGTTTTCCACAAGTCATTTTGTCAAAGAAATGGTTATTTTTCTACTTTACATTACTTGTAAACTTTGTTTACATCTTTGTATCTTGACTTCTAACTTTAAAATTTTGGTCAATCATTCTAAATCCACGAGTAAACCATTTTATACAAAAAAAAAATAAAACTTTGATCTCAAATTATGTCTTGGTCCATTGAAAGGGCAACGCCCACCTTCAATTCATTAACCTTTTAGAGCAACACTCTTGCCTCCTACATATCAACCATGCAATCTCATTGTGATGATACACTCTTGCTTCCTACATGTCAACAATGCAATCTCATTGTGATGATACACGTTTATGTATGAAAAACACACAACACACAACCTGAATTGAATACCATACCTCTGTTAATCTAGTTAAAGGACAATTTTGATGCCCACCTTCAATTCATTCACCTTTCAGAAAAACACTCTTGCTTAAATCAATAATTATCACAGACAATGGAAAATGAATAACACAGTGGAATTTCCATTTGAACAAGACAAGACACAAGTCAAGGTGCGATAAACAACACTAAGCATACTCACGCTGTGTGGGAAAACAAATGACTCTCGGCTACAACAGGGAGGTATTTTCGCCTTGATTTCTGTCGATGCTTTTTGCTGATATTATTGCGCAGTGTCTTCAGAAAGGCCTTTGTATCCACCTTTGTTGTTGTCTTTAAATTTTGATATGATAAAATGAATCGATCAAATGACACTCATTAATATATGAACATACAACAGAAAATAAATACATATATGGAGAACTTGATTTTTTTTATATGGACTTACTGAAAGACAGTATTCCTGAATGGGGTGTTTCAGCTTGTGCTTCTTTTTGGTACATCCCATGTAAAAACACTGCTGACACATGTCAAAATTAAAACACTGAAGACAACGGTACCTTAAAAAAAAAAACAAGAGTCCATTTTTATCAATGGTTATCTTTCTTTTTATGTTTTGCATGCACACTATCATTTTTACATTGTGTTTTGCACCAACTTTCACTCTTCTTTTTAACAATAAAAACCAAAGTATCTTACAACTATCATTGATCTTTTTGCACTGTATAATTTACTTTATAGTGGAATTTCATTTCAACCCAAGCAAGAAAACTCAAGGTAATGTTGTAGAATTTGTTTGATTTGCCAAAAGGGCAGTGCATAAAAATTACCAAATATACAATACCACTCTGAAAATTCAATAACTAATATGTGTAAATTACCTAAATCCAACAATAGGGTAGGTTTTACAGATGTTGCACTTTGACTCATGTTTAACTGAAATAAAGAAATAACCCTTTCTTAATCTATAATACTGGTACATTACATCCAGGGACACATTACACACTATAATCAAGGAGAGAAAATCTACTCTCACATGCATTGGAGGCAAAACCCCCATACATTTTGGTGACTCTCCCACATAAGGAGTTGTATATGGTGTTACATGTTACTAAAATCTTTTTAAAAAATTGGTGTCTTGGCCGTGATGTTCACAATCTCTTTAGTCTCTTAAAGTCCAGCATCAGTAGCAGTGTACCTGTTTCTGAAGCAGCCAGTCTGTGGAAGGTTGGTATCCACACCAAGTTCTGAGGCTCCTTCAGCAGCCAGGAGTAGAACTGGTCCTCCGAAATCCCCACACTGCTGTCAGCCTGTCAACGAGCCTTCATTTAGTATTTGTACTACCATACAATAGTGGGAAACAAAGAATATCCTATGGTGTTTCACACATACATGATGAAGCATAATTCAGTCTTTCATGGTTAATTTTAATAATCAAAAATA
>CM065925.1:22144521-22147021 GCA_033439105.1 Magallana nippona
CCTAAATACCCATCAATCTTCTCGAGATAGCAGAATTATATTCACTGATGGATGAAACATCGGCAAATATTTTTTGATGCAGTCTTTAGCTTTCGAGAATTCCAGCAAAAGTCTACATATTTTCTGCTGAAAATCAAATAAATATAATGAATGTAATTGTATAAACAAAGAGAACCTTATACTTTCTCTTAATTCTTTGCTTTGGATTTCATTGGTGCACAGAACTGTAATGTCTTCGCGTACTATTTCAGAAGCGCGCGTTTTTTAGTCGGACAATGATGCTTCGCAGACGTACCCTCGATGAACGATCGACAAGATTTTATGGTCTCTTCTCGACATAATATGACATTCATCATTATATCACACGCATACAAAAGTCAATTAGATACTATAAACGTCTCTTCGTATTTATGACCAAACTAGAAAATTTCTTTGATGAAAGGCTTTCTCTTCAGTTTCTTGCACACTGACAAATAGTACATCTGACAGGCATAAGGGAAAATGCACGTGATTCTGTCTCTTGGGAAAAAGCAAAGGAGTCGGTGCCAATTACATCTGATATATAACAAGATGCACTTCGTCTGTCATAAAAATCTCGAAGTGAAATATATGGCGTGCAGGGCAAATGATGTTGAAGAGAATTGCATCCTCGAAACTGTAAAGTAGTGGCATATAAACAAAACAAAAAAAAATCAAAAATCTTCTGGTTTTTTTTATTATCAAAAATGAAATAAAAAACATAAACAGCTTAACATTTAATGTGATTTTTCCCCGGAGTAAAGATTCAATCATCATAAATCATTAAGCTGTATGCAAGTGAAGCAAACGATCAGAAGACCCCGACTGCTTTTTCGTGGAAGAGGAGTTATAGATATTTTATAATCTATCCTTTGTGCAACCTTTGTAAGCGTAATGTTGTACACTTTAATGTTCCATAATGTTCCGTCGCTCTTCATCTTCCGCCCCAGGACCCATAATTGATTTAACATCATTACACGATTGGTTTGTGAATTACAGAAGAAAACATGCCGTTTTCATATTATTTTAATATAGATGTGACGGTTAATACTGTTTTATATTCCTTTGAATGGCTCTGATGCTGGTGGGAGATGAACACATCTTAAGTTTTATTAGACGTAACTGTCAGTCAAAATAATTGAAAAATTTGTTGCTTTTCAGATAGTAAGTGCCTGTTCTAGAACCCCTCGGTTGAAGCGCTCAGTAGAACACTTGGCTTCAAAGTCTTCCTAACCCAACCTAGTGGGTTCTTAAATGCTGGAGAATTCTTTACTAAATTAAAGAACAGACAAACGCTGTCTCGATTTATCAGCTCTCCATGTAATTTCTTTTCATACTGAGTTTTAAGTATTATTTCTGTTTGCAAGAAAGCTAACAGTATATATCCTATACTTAGTGTGCTCTTCATACAAGGTTTAGAGGAGATTTTCTACCTCTGTTTTGTACATCAAAGACCGAGGAAAATCAAACATTGAGCAATGGCAACAACAATGCAAATAATGTTGTTTTTTAATTTTTAGCATATAAATAGAATATATACATGTACATTTGTCAGAATTTGGGTGACGTGCTTGTTTTTGCTTTCACATTGTAAATTGGCGTCACGATGATCATTCCGAGTTTCCTAAAGAATATTTTGACTCTTTTTCTTAATATATCATTTTAGGACCTTGGTGTATTGATTAGTTTACCTGAAAACAATAATAAACAAACGAGAAAAAAAATCCATGTTTTTGGTGATAATTATAAAGGCCGTTCCATCATTTATAAAAATATACATCAGAATTTTTGTATCCCTTATTCAATCACTTTTGACGCATTGCAGTTTTTTTTAAAGACAGATTTTTTTTATGAAACAGACTTGTGATTTATGTAAATTTTCCAAATTGTTTTTATGGTTAGGGAAGGTTTTGGAAATCGACGTCAACTTGATCCGGGTTTAAAACCTCTTATAAAGATCTGTCAATCATTCTTTCGTGAAGTTGATCGATGCAGTGAAATTCGATGGGAGCAAACGAAGTGTACAAAAATGTTTTTAAAAGTTCATACAACCTTATGGAATGATGACTCTATTAAAAACTTATCATGCTCCGAACTTCTTTGAATGTTTGAATCCATAACAACATTTAACAGGAATGGAAAAAAAAAAAGAAAATCAACATCAGATTCTTTTAAAACCAAAGTTTAGAATTTAAATGACAACAGCGGAGAAGACCAAATATTTACAGCTCGCCTAGCGCTTATGTTAAAGTGAGGTAAGGTCAATGCATGGCTCTGAAGCAATTTTGTGATTGTACTTTATCATAGAAGCTCTTTGAGGTGACAACTTGATTGAGGTGTATACTCCTGTTTAAAACCGTGTAGACTGATTCAATTTCTGAGTAAATACAGGAACCATTAGGAACAAGGGTTCGTATTAATATTAAAGGGTTTGATTAGACCGATAAGGTATGCAGAGCGACACCAAGCCGATTCTAGGTGG
>CM065925.1:22152021-22162021 GCA_033439105.1 Magallana nippona
ATTTGCATAAACTTTGTGTACACACCAGAAGTTGGCGTGCTGGTGATATATGACAGGACTCGACATCTCTCTAAACCCAGGATTGAGAATAAATATTTGGATTGAACTTTAATATATTGCCTATACATAACTGCGGTGAAAAGATCTACATTCATGGGGGCCGCATAAGATCTACTTCCACGCGCTTATTTACATGAAAAATTAAGAATTTTCTAAACTATTAATTTAATTCATTTAAAAAATATATTTTAAAAAACCCTTTTAATATTATTATTTGTATGACGTGAAAATGAAATGTTATTAAATAAATTAATGATATTTAGTTAAGTTTATCTGAAAATATAGTCTACCTACATGTATCTATCTTGTAACAGAATTGCTATTCCATGCACGTGTGTGTGTATACACAAAAGACAAAATAAAATTTACAATATGAAATGACACTTGTTGCCTTTTTTGAAATTTATATAATTTAACACAGGTTTTCCTTGTTTATTCTTGTTAGATATATTTGATTATTTTTTAATCATGAACAAAATGTAGATTTAGATACTGTATTGTTATTGCGCTGTATTTTTATTGTGCAATGAGTATGGTTTCCATGTTGTTATTTGCTTTATGAGTAATAATATGATAAACACTTTCTGCGTTAAAAATAATTTCCGCCGTCTAGAGTAATTAAAAAGAGAGATCATCGAAAATGATAAATTCTTTCTATTTTTTTAAAAATGTAACCTCATTTTTTGTGGGTTCAAATTTATTTCAGTCACTCCCATACAAACAAAGCTCTTTAATAAGCTAAAAAAGTACATTCATAAGTGTGAAAACATAAATCTTCATGTTAATTTTTTTCTTATTTATGAATTATGAAAAATAATTAAGTGGCGACAGGCACTTTTGAAAGCTGTATATTTTACATGTCTCTCAATTACAAAACAACCATAAACATTTCATCTAGTTTTGAAGATCTCTTTCGTGTGTCAATCAAAATGAAATGTATGCTTATTATATCATGCCGCATACTCTTATAAAGCTATTTGAATAACAACAACTATAATCTGATGTAATGATTTCTGAATTGAATAAAATTTACATAATTCTGTAGAACAGAACCCAAAAATCAACATACGTTCCATGCATGTTGAAGGATTATAATGAATATTAAATATTGAGTAAAAATAGCTATTGAATTTTTGATCATTTTATTCACCTCGTCACTGTGCAGTTAAATTAAGTAAAGTGACTTTAATTTCTACAAATGTAAATCTAACATTTCGGAATAAAGTTCATCTGTCAAAATTTCAAGGCGATGAGAATTAATTTAGACCATGATTACTTTATTGTTTTCATAATTATGTTCTTTACTGAATGTTAATTAAGATTGTGGTCATATTCAAATTTCGTTCATGTCACTTGCTTGTCATGTACAAATTTTGAAATTCGTTCAATGCTAGTATAAGACCTGCAGGTTTAAAATCTTTATGTATGTATGTATATATATGCTGTATATATTTTTGTTTTGCTTTATATTTTAGGTTTACACAAGTATACATACATGCATACATACATACATACATACATACATACATACATACATACATACATACATACATACATACATACATATATATATATATATATATATATATATATATATATATATATATATAGTTTTGTGTTATATGTGTGTGTATGTTGGACATTTATAGTCAGTTTAACTATTGCTTAGAAATCAACAGCATTACAAATGAATATACAAATGAAAGTATATATATATACATCCCCGTCTGAACGACTTATTAAGACATTGTTCTTGTTTCGTAAAACTATAAACATCCAGCACCACTTTTAAAACCCACATGCAGGGTATTTTTACTTGCGTGCATTCATAAAAGTTCTGACACACCATACCAAAGTCGTTCTTGTTTACAATAGTACATCGCCTTTAACTATAACAGTACAATGTTCCTATATATACATGCATATATATATATATATATATAGCCGAATTCGCACTTTTTTTTTACCGAGAGTATCATAAAACTGTTCAAAATAACCTGATTTGCATGGAACAAACATTATAGAAATCTTGAACAAAGTGAGTCATAATAAACTCTTGGTTTGTCCTAAGCGTAGTTGTCAACACAGTGAATAAGTTAACTAAGATTTTATAATCGTCTGACACGTTTGCATATAACCTTTTGGATTATATATTTTTGTTTGAATCTGTTACACAGAATTGTATACATGTATCCGTATACTAGTATATACAAGATGTGAAAACTCATATGAATGCTTTGGGCGATCGCTGATGTTTAGAATAATTGTTGTCCGGATATGGTCAGACTTTAGACACCAGAGTCAGTAAGGGTAAAGCGCCCTCTCGGACAAGTCCATTTGGATGACCATAAAACGATACATGTAAATTCAAAGGTTGACAAGTACATTGTACACGCCAGAACGAGGATCGTCCATTATCGACTTGGCAACCGATAAGACAGGAGTTACGGTTCTTGACTGATGGCCGCTCTCTTCTGGGGACTACAAAAACGCCAGGAACTGTCGGCGGCGTGTGAGGGAAATGGACGCCGGACGACACCGAGCTGTCAATCATCCGCCGACAGTCCATCTACCTGTCTGCAGAGTGCAAAGACATAGAAGTGTCACTGAGGCAGCGACCGGGTTTTGGTAGGTGGTCGCTTGGTTGTGTAGTACGTACACTGTCCTCTGTTAGAGGTGAACTTTGTGACATCGTATTTTGACTACACCATACATGTATATGCATACATAAATTTGTATAATATGTTTGGTTTATCCATTTGGGGAGGGGGTCATATACTGCAGTTATTTTTTTTTTAATGAAAAGTAAAGAGGAGGAATGGGTTAACATATCTATTTGTAGCATTTATAACGTACACCTACCTATTTATATACGTGTACACTCTACGATAATAAGTTTGAAAATGTTTGATGACAATCGATGACATTAGTCATTGTCAGACCAGATAAATATTTATTATCGTCATTAGTTGCTATTAAATATTTTATGACTTAATCATTGAATGATTAAAACTAAACACTAAAAAGCTATATCCAAAATATTACAAGCAGATATCATTAAAAGTGATGTACGTTTACCAAATCAAAAGATTTAGAGATATCATCTGTTTATATTTTGTTAAATCTACGAGGTTCCTTTGGATTCCGTGAATTCCAAAATATCTTATGGCAGCAGTTATAAAATATTCTAGGTATTAACGTTTTCAGAAAGCTATCTCTTTTATTATGAAGGAATTCCCTGATATTTTTGTCTCACCATTCATCACTGGAAATAGCTTAATACCATCTCGTCGCGTGATTGATAATGATCGGTTTTTTATTCACATCATTTACATGAAAAATTGAGATCATAGATTGAAAATGCAGTCATAAATTACGGCATTCATTTATTCTGTGTTATTTAGACAACTTGACGAATTTGTGAAACGACGCGATAGTCTTAACTTTATTCATGAATTCTTCGAACGACAGTAAACGTCAGGGCAAAGTAATTTAAGGGCTCCAAGAAATTTAATACCCGCGCATCTCCGGGATAAACAATATATTTTTTCCATTAGGGAGAACTCTGGCCGGAAACCTGTGGCGACACCAAGACAAGCACTTTATGACCTGAATTTCCTCTGAAATCCGGACATCTCGGATTCCCACGATTTTCTGTTATTTTTATGCATGCAGTCTAGTGTATGAATAAATCCGGGTAAAATGAGTTGATGTTTTTGTGATTATTCAAACCATATGTCTAACGCTGTTGTGGCTTTATTTCTGATCAAATTAAATTATGAAACACCAATTTTCGCGGTAAATCTGCGTTTTGAAACTTTGCAGTTTGATGCTTAAATTTATCAAAATAGATTTGAAAAAAAGAACGACACAAGTATATCAATATGCCTGTACGTGTACGGTGACTGGTCACAACGTTACAGACTAAAATTACAGGTTTCGTCACATTTGAATAAAGAAAACTGTTACAATTTGACAGTTGTGTTTAGTACACAAACTCCATATGACGACAGCTAACTGCAAGGCATAAATTACAACATGACAACAAAAATAATGTATGAAACT
The DNA here is from genome assembly GCA_033439105.1 of Magallana nippona. NCBI lineage: Eukaryota > Metazoa > Mollusca > Bivalvia > Ostreida > Ostreidae > Magallana > Magallana nippona. The sequence goes on from CM065925.1 coordinate 22,156,147, forward strand.
TAGTCACCAACTCCTTGGTATTTGAAAAATCACATGAGATATGACAACTTAGTATACTTATAATACTTATAATATTTCCTTTCTGATGACTATCAAGATACCTCCAGCCAACACAATGGATGTAGTTGGATTAAAAAGGCTATATACGTTATACGACAACAAATTAAACTACAAATGTCATATAAAATATACTAACCACAAAGTTAACATATGACAGCTAAGTATATAAGATACAGAGATTTCAAAATCACAAATGAATTAAATATAAGATGATATATGATAGCCAAGTACATTGCAGAGTTAACATTATTTATTAAAGAATAAAATGCAAACTTTAAGACGGTTGGATGGTCGTGGCCGTTTTTAGACTATAGTAATCTCCTATAGAAGAAGAGCTTTGTATAAAGATATAGAAAAATATTCATATTTTAAAGTTAAAATAATAAGAATTTCTTTTTTTACTAAAAATAACAGATGGTTTAAATAATCATATCTAAAATTTTATGGAAGGTCTGATGGCCGATTTGTTACCATCAAACCTTCTTGATACGGTATCCAATACAAGAGATACAAGAAAAGATTTTTTTAATGAAACCCAATAGAGATACAAAGTTAACAAAAAAAAGCAGCCAATTGAAAAAAAATACAAAGTTTACATTTGACAATCGAGCAAGGCCCAAAGTTACCTAATGGCAAAGGAATAAAATACGAAGTGAACAAAAAAATTATCAAAGACATTTAGAATAAACAGTTTACAAATTGCCCCCCCCCCCCCCCAAAAAAAAATACCAAAAAAACCTCAAAAAAACCAAACAAACCAAAAAACTACCCCCCAAAATCCTAACCCCCCCCCCCCAAAAAAAAAAAAAAAACCAAACAAACCAGCAAAAAAAAACAAAAGAAAATATATTCAAAGCTTACAAATGATAGCCGAGTAAGAAACATTTGGTTATACCAAGTGACAAAATAGTTACAAATCATTACAACCGAGAGAGGGACGAAGTTAGCAAAATAACAACCGAGCGAAACAAAACATTTTTTTTTTTTAAATGCGTCATCTATATTGATGATTGTTCTGGGAATTTGTTTTTAAAAAAATCTGTTTTAAAAAATATGCATGCACAAACAGCGATTTGCTTTGAAGATACCATAATTTGGGGACATACAACTGTATTTGGATACAAAGTGCGGTTGACAATTACATGTACATATAGATGTATATACTATGTAGATAACAATCCTTGATAAATGCACATACTACCGTCTTTTACTAATTAATAATTTTTAATTGTCAATGACTCCATGACTAAGATTAGTCATAGTCATTGACTCATTGACAATTAAAAAAAAAGTTAATTAGTAAAAGACATTACTCTACACTTTTGCATATTTCAGTTGGTAAATACTGTTTACAAATTGAAAACATATATACAGTCATAATTACAAACAACATTTACAAAGAATGAGTGTACCAATCTGATTCATCTATTCATCTATTTCTCCAACATTATTTTCGAGCATTTTTTTTTAATCTCTAAAAAAAAAAAAAAAAAGAGTGAACTGTCAAAACATGTCAATCAAATTGTTCATTTCATAATAAAGATTTGACTGACAGCAGGACGAGATCAGTTATTTGTCGATTTGATTGATGAGCTGTCATTTGTTTTCTTTTTTAAGCGAATAGAACGGATCGTTTTGTTCTAACTCCATTCTTTGAATTGGCAGACGCATTTCTTCAATGCAATTACATCAAAGAAATTTGTGTCATCATTTGAATAAAAATAAAATACAACCTTCAACCAATTATTAATTTCGGTGAGGAGGTTTGTTTTTTGAACTTTTAGTTTTTAAGCATGACGAATGATGATTTTTTTTTAAAGTATTATAAAATGAATTTGAGTTGATGAATTACATTCTTTTTCCAAGAGTAAGGCTTCGTCTTTTTGGTTCTGATCATGCAAAGATTTTTCCTATCTAATTTGATTCGTTGTGTTTTGTACAACTTGTGTTTCTATTTAAAAAAAAACCCACCAAAACAATAATGAAATAATATAAAAATATTGTATCGTATGTACTTGTAATATAGATCTACAAACTATATAATTTTTATTAGGATAAATATACAGTAATAAATGGTGATACATGTAGATGACAAAGTATATTAGTCTACTTTTTTTGAGTGTTGTCTGTAATGCAATGAAAGCCATCTTGTGTTTTACAATTTAGGTGTCATGTCGGACGAAAGAACCGGTCCGCAGTGAATAGTAGACGGACCCGTGTTTCGCCGCGCGCTGATGAACTGTCAGCTCTATGCCATCAACATGTCGGCTTCGCTCCCGATACATTATCACTCGTTTTGTTTTTGTCACTTTTCTTGCAAGAGAAGAATTGCTCTTGATAAATTCCTGTAAAGGAATGACAGGATTTCCATTGTACAAATTGCTAAGCTGTCCCCCATGGCGGCGCTCGGATGAGCTGGAAGAAAGATGTTATCAACAGTTTATTAATTGCCTGCGAACGCTCTCCCTTCTGTCAAAAAATTAATTGCCAAAATGACATTTGTTTCATTTTCTGTGACATACTTTGCATACAAATAAATGTCTTGGATTTTTTAATGAAAAAAAAAATCCTGTTGAAATTGTTTACCAAAACGACAGTTTGGAATTTCCTGATGACTTATTTCTTTTTTTTCAGACATGAATATCATCATTGAATTCTAAAGCTTAATCTATAAGGTTAATTGTGTTAGAAAATATAACATGATGCAATAGACTTATATAAAACTTTTGATATATTTTTCCTATTGATAGATTATAAATGAGAGAGAGAGAGAGAGAGAGAGAGAGAGAGAGAGAGAGATTTAAAAATATATATATCAAGATACAGCTTCAAACCTTGAATGACTACACGTGGAATTCGTGTTCAGCTGAGTACTTTTTCTGGTCACGGAATACAGGGATCTTGATATACGTTTTGTCATGATTTCTGATGCTTCAACAGACGCCAGGGAAAAAATATAACTCCTCTGCTTCGATGAATGATATCTGTTGATTTGGAATTTTTAATTTTACCGATCCTTTAGGAGATACACGTTTTTCCCCCCTCTGATATATGGGAAATAAATCTTATGGGGTTGTGTGTAAGTTTTTATGACAACATGTATTTATTTTTTAGATAAATTAAATAAATTCTCATCTATACGTTCAATAATAAAATACAAAGTTGTTTTTGCTGGTAAGAAAGAGGAATTATTTTCTCAAAGCCTAGAATCTTGAGAAACTCGTTAAAACAGTTTTTATTTACAGTGGTCCTTTTAGGCTTAACATGGCCACGTTCATAAAGAAATTTATGGACACTTTCTTTTGACTTCAAAGTAGAAAAAACAGACTCGATGCCAGGCCGATAAGTTGTAGCATGATAGCTGGTGATAAGATGGCAGAAGACGGAGCCGAGTGACGGTTAAATGGACGGTAAATCTGTCGCTCCCTGACAGGACCCAACGTACCCCATCATTAGGGGGGGGGGGGGGGGGGCTACGGGTGAGAGAGAGAGAGAGAGAGAGAGAGAGAGAGAGAGAGAGAGAGAGAGAGAGAGAGAGTTGTTTGCCGAATTCATATATTATAATGTCGTCATTTCTTTTTTATCAATTTAAACGTTTAAATTGGTAAAATTTAAAATTTTAATGTAACAAATTGTATATAATATAGGATCCCCATTAATTTGAGATTGATTTCTATGAGTCTTTGTAAGGGTATGAAGAACAACACACAAATGAGTTTGATAAAAGTGCATCTCATAATTACATATTTTATTTTCATTCAGCTAGGGAAATCACTTTTAATATAAAAGATTAATAACTAGGGTGTTAGATTCAAGCAAACTGAATGAATAATACTATAATACGTACGTACTTCGAAGTAACAATTTAGGTTACATTTTATATTTCAGAGAAATCAAATATTTTTTTCATTCATTTTTTAAAAACTTTCTAGAACGATTCGGCAGTCTTCTTTGCTATTAAAGTGTTTTATTATAAAAATTAACAGGAAGGTTTTTAAATCCTGATGAGTCACAATTTTAGTCAGTGTATATTTATATTTTTAAAGTGTTGCTTGGTTAGCTCGGGGTGGGAGTGGGGGGCTTATCACATTTTATTTATTAATTCCATAAACTTTTATCTATATAGATAGGTACACTGTAGTAAAATTAAAACAAAAACCCTTTCCAGTCCATGGTGATTTTTTTGGAACAGGTGTGTCATCCTAAGCATTGTTATTTTTTTTCTCATGAAGATGTTTGTTGACAACTCGACGATCTTCTATTCCTAAGGAGTGCCTACAATGTTGGGACTTTATACCGGAAACATTACCTAGTTTAGTTCTTCATATTTTATCTACATTTTTTTTATTGCCTGTGAGCATCATTTTAAATTTATTTTTAAATCAATAATTCATCTTTAAAAAAATTGCTTATTCTTTATTATTATTGATTATTATTATTAATTGCTTTTAATTTAAATAATTATAATTATTTTTTACTTAATCATTTAAATAATTTTTTTTAAATTAAATTTCCAAAGAGAAGTAATTCCATAAAATACCATATACACAGATGTTCATTAAAAAATTAAAAAAGCCACACACAGAATTTTCGCATGTACGTTCTAGTTGTTTTCAGAAATAAAACATGTAAAAATTTTCATATTTTAATGATGAAAATATTAAAAACACTTCTGAAATTACATATATAATTTGGTCATAAATAAACGCAATAAAATTCTAACACATTCCACATCCATAGCACTGTCGAAACTCCCATATTCTGATTTTTTTATATAACATTGGCACACACAAACAAACGGATTTCCACAATAGTCATTAAGGTACTGCTCCCAATCGTTGTTGATAGAGTGCATACGGTGAGTAGTACGGTCCTAATGGAGGAACACTTTGGCTGGGTATGAGAGAGGATTTGTACGGATGGTATCTGTTCGCCCCCAACAAGCTGCTGACAGGGCTAAGACTCGTGGGGTACGATCTCCTGATTGAATTAGGACTCATAGCCCCTGGGGTGGGGAGGTGGGAGGCTGGGTTGAGGGCTGAAGGAAACCCTGGTAATCCCCCGTAAGCCGCGGCGAGGGAATTAGTCTCTGATGTAGTGGTGTGAGTCCTTAGATGTTGTAAGAGTTCTTCAGAATTTGTAAAACGTTTCCCACAATAGTCAGTACCCGACATCCAGTTACACACAAAGGGTAGTCCGTGAGGTGTTCCAAGAGCTCCTGGTGGGTAAAGAGATGAAAGCGATGACGGTAAAGAAGGAAGTCCGGAACTTCCCACTGATCCCGGAAATCCCGGGAGCATTGGAACTGATCCTGGTAATCCAAGTCCACTTAGACTAAGTAAGGATTTCTCATGTGCACACTGAGCACATCCTGGTGAAGTGCATTGTGAGGACAAGTGCTGGGTTTGCATAGTTAGTTGACAATTGTTGCAGTATGGATCACGACATACGGGTACTAAAGTTGTCGATCCTGAAGGTGTTCGAACACGGGTATATGTGACATAGGGGGAGGAGAGTGCCGGGGTGTGCTTTAGGGCTGCAGCTTGACTCTGGGCTAGAGCCATTGCAGCCGCAGCGCTGCTTGAAGAATACAGTCCAGCATGTGCAGAAAGAGGAGATGGGTAAGGAATGGAAGACGGCAGTTCACCTGGAAGACCGTGTCCTAAATAAGGAAACCCTGGGTATGCATGTGGAAATCCGGAAAAACCAGGAAATCCGGTAACGGATGAAAATGGATTCGTTTTCGATGAGAGCGAGGCTTCCGGTGTGCCTCGACTTTTTGTCGTAGACTCGCGAGGTTCGGGTTCTGTGTCCG